>JASCZW010002509.1:0-14656 GCA_034211315.2 Aedes japonicus
TAGAGCTTTTTCTACTTTTGAAACCACACTATGCAGTGCCGTAACTGTTGACTTACCAGACTGGTAAGCAAACTGGAACTCAGATAGTGGATGCTTGTTCATGTAATTTGAATTGATATAATCATTCAAAACTTTTTCCATAGTCTTTAATAGGACTGATGAAAGACTAATGGGTCTGTATGATTTAGGATGCGTCTTGTCTCGCTTTCCTACTTTAGGTATGAAGATAACTTTTACTTGTGTCCATGAAGTTGGAATATGGTTGAGTCTTAAACTTGCCTTAAAAATCTCAATTAATGGCGAGATCAACACTGCTTCGCCATTTTGAAGTAATGCTGGAAATATCCTGTCCGTTCCTGCAGATTTGTAAGGCTGAAAAGATCTCAACGCATTTTCTACCCTGGCTTTCTTAAATATTTTGTCAGCCAAGTCATTTGCAGCAATTTTCGCTCTAACAGACTTTTGAGATGTCCTTGTAGAACTTTTTTCACCTTCAAGTGATCCATCCCTGATTGGATCTACACACAAAACTGATCCAGGAAAATGTGTTTCCATAATCAGCTTTAACGTTTCACTAGGAGTTTTTGTAAAAACTCCATCCTCATTTTTCAGATTCCCAAGTTCAATCGTATGATCCTTTGCAAGAGCCCTCTGAAGTCTTGCGACTTCTGGACTATTGCTTATGTTTTCACACGTTAGAACCCAGGATCTTCGTTTAGATTTTCTAATTTCTTTATTGTACTCAGTAAGGGCATTCCTATAGGGAGTCCAATCTGAGGTTCTTTTCGCTTTATTAAACAACCTACGAGATGTTTTACGCAGACGTTCCAACTTAGAGTTCCACCACGGAACATCCCTGTTAGAGGATGATTCTTTGATAGGACAACTAATATGGAAAGAATTTAAAATCGTGTCATTTACCCTTTGGGAAAATGATTCCAATTTCTGAACTGAATCAATCTTTCCACCTTCTGTAAATAACTCCGAGTTTAAATGTTGTGCATATTGATCCCAGTTTGTTTTCCTCGGATTTCTAAATGTAGAAGTTGACCTATTTCCACCACTCCATTCGAACACAATGTGTCTATGATCCGACAATGACGTTTCCTCAGAGACTTCCCACTTTGAAATACGTTCATAAATTGCACTATTGCACAATGTCAAATCCAAGACTTCTTGTCTGATAGCATTTGAAAAGGTAGGTTCGTTTCCTTATTGCATATGTCGATATTGTTTGAAGAGAGATATTCCAATAAGCACTCCCTCGACTGTTGATATCCGTACTACCCCACACGGTATGATGTGCGTTGGCATCACAGCCAATTATGAATGACTTATTATTTGCTCTGCAGTACTTGACAAATGAGTCGATCTCAGGAGGAGGCACCTCAGGAGCATCACCTGGAAAATAGGCTGAAGCCACTATGACCTCAGTTTTTCCTCTGGTGGTAGGCACCTCAACCATGACCGCAACAATGTCCCGTTTGAAGAATTCTGTAATGGGATAGCAATTCAGTGTTTTATCAACCAAAACAGCAGTTCTTGGCGTACTCTGATTTTCATCATAGAACAACTTACAGTCCTGTGTTTGAATACCCAGTATTTTTTCCTTTATTAGTCCATGGCTCTTGAATTAGTACCACGCCCAGCCCCTCTTTTCTAAACCTCCGACTCATGACAGCAGATGCTCCTTTTGCATGATGGAGGTTCACCTGCAGGAACTTAGTTGGTTTCATTTCTAAGGGTGGCACGCTCTTTCTTGCTTGTGCGGGGAGCGATAGACCCATCAATGTTTTTAATGGTCAGAGCAATAAGCTCGGCATTTCCGTATGGAGTAAAATACCAAGTTACACCTTTAGCCAGTTTGCTGTAATTTGATCCTTGCATTCAAGAGATAAATCACCTTGCCTGTAGCTACATTTTGTAAACTTAGATTTTACGTCATGTCTTTGCTCCTCTACTTTTTGTAGAGGAGCTTCTTGCAGAGCATCGAGCTGCACTGTCAAAATTTCGAGTTTTGGAAAACCGTTAATGATTATTCCACTCTTTAACATTTTTGCCGATTGACCTCGATTTAAATAAAAGCAAACTCATCCTAAATTTTTCCTTTTTCTTTTTTTTAATGTTTTTCAAATTTTTTTTTTTTTTTAATTATTGAAAATAGTTTTATATTTGCGGTTATTAGTTTCGATATCACTTCGGTTTCAGTGAAACTAGCATCACTGGTATTATATTACTTTCACGCAACAATATTTATGCGCTAGCTTTTAAGCAAGTTTGAAAGCTTCCCATGTAAGTTCGAAAGCTCCTCATGCAAGTTCGCAAGCCAAACTTGCATCCAAGTTTGCAATGAGGTCTTATTCAAACCAAGTTGAATAAAAGTTTATTCAAGCTTTTAATGCCTTCTCTTACTTGCCGCGTTTTAATTTCTTTTCTTTTTCACTTTTCTATATGGCACACAGTTAATAAAGGATAAATACCTTTTTACACTGGATTTTACCTGATACACTTAACTTTTGTCACCGGTATTGCTTCAACTATAAGTTTTTCACTCACTTTCGATTTACTGATTCGTTATGCACTTGAAAAAGCAAAAATATACATGAGCCCCAAGACAAAGGTAGTGTAAACAAATCCAGTGATGCCAAAGTTTTTCACAAGCGGCAACGGCGTTCCTTTGCATTGTGGCATAAAAAGCCAGACTCGGAAGCTGTTTAAAGTCTTCGAGTACGTATGTTTCGTCGTCCATTATGACACAAGAAAATGTGTGCAAAAAATTGGTGTAAAGCCCTTGCAGTGAAATTTTGCATGTCATCTTGGTTGGGCACCTTGTTCACTTTGTACGCCTTCAGTCCTTGCCTCTGCTTAATTTTTTTTGTACGTATGATTTTGATTTGTTTCCAAGAATAGCCATAGTTGCTGAAGCCGACATTTCCCCTACCCAAACAAAAGAATATCCACATCACAAACATAAATTCACGCTTCTCCCATGCTTGAAGATATCTTTTCATATATGGATTTAAAACACACGCTTTTAATTAGAATTCTTTTATGTGTCAAACCTTTCGTCACTTTCTGCAGCGATTAACTTTCAAGCCAATTAGCGTCGACGCCGACCCTTTCCAACACGGTGTGATTCTGCTGACAACCGTGATAAACAAAACAACAAAATATGAGCACTTCTGCCTTTTTTTTATTTCGCTTAAACGTGCATGTATGTGACCACTGACCGCCGTCATGTACGGTCGGATGACGCGAAGACCTTTCTTCGTGGGCTGAGGTATCTACGTGCCGGGAATAATCCAACACCCTGGCCCGAAAAAAAAACAGGAGGGAGAGGGAGAAAGATCGCTGATTAATTCTGATGGCGATTTTGGCAAATTCTTGTCCGTGCTACTCAGCATCGTTGGAATGCATGGCCGGGAACGGTCGTCATTAGTAAGGCCGTCGTTGAAATTATTACGATTTCAGGTCGCGATATTCGCATCTCGGATGCTTATCGCGCCTCCCTCCTATCCCGGTAACCTAGATTCCGTTTGATGTCGGGAAACAATTACAATGCAAGACCACGCGTCCTCGACGGAACAACGGTCGGTGGCGGGAGAAATTTCGCGCCGAATAAAAAGAAACGAAAACATAGGTAACTTTCATTTTTAACGATCGTTTCCCGGTCTGTTTTGACTGTTTTTTTTATTTCCACCGAATAAGACAGCCTCGACTAATGCGATTTGCATTTTTGAAATATAAAAAGTGAAATTTTATTCTAAACATACACGGATCCTTAGAAAATGTGGGTCAGCAAACTCCCACCATCGTCTGCACGACGTTCAAAAGCAACGGGGTCTACTTTGACGTCCGAATCGGATTACTCATAATCCGGTTTAAGCGTGATAGTTTCGCGAACGGTTTCAGTTTTTGGACTCACGTATTTTAATCACCTGTCTTGGAACACACACGGACGCTAAATGATTTGGCGGCGCCGTGATGTGGGATAATTAGCTGCCGATAAAATATGATCGTCTACCTGTATCCCACTGAGTTTGTGGCCTTTCGTTGCCAAATTATCGTCCCCAAGAGAAGGAACGATAAGCTTATATTTGTCACGAGAAAAATACCGAGCGATCGATAACTGTTCAGATTGTCAGATGGAACAAATTTTATGGACTTTCTTTCGGTGGATTTCGGGAGCTTGAAAGTGACCATTAGGAGAAGTCTCTGAATGTTTTATGCAAATTGCAAACAGGGAGGGAAGATTACTCCATCATTTAGAGGCAACTGGCCGTGCCTGTTTGCTTGGGATTTCCAAAGAATGAGAACATTAAGTCAGTTACGGGATGGAGAAAAAAATGGGTTAACGATTTTGTTTTTCCGATCTGTGGCCTTATCTGTTTATCCGGGTGGTGATTTTTTCAGATTTCCAGTTATGCTGAGCCTTTAAAAAAAACGTTGTAAGAGTCAATATAGAGTATAGTAAAACACTCACTAGATAACTCTCTTTATTTGAGACTCGTTGCGTGAATAAATGATGTCTAGATTTGGCAAGCAAATCTCATATCAGATGTTCAGATTTTTACGCACTCATTGATGAAGCAATGCATTCATGAAAAAATTTATTTATCGTAAATAAGCTTTCACTCGTTTTGTAAACATTGGATTTTGAACATAGAATAAATGTCTCGTATATTGTATGAAACATTCATATTGCTTTTAATCTGGTGAAATGCTAACATTGACAGTCAGCCAATCGCTGCTCCTCTTCTATCGCACTAATGCATGTTGGTGTTGTTTCGGGAATGAGCGGGAGTTATTTATTCATCTTAAAATAAAAATTAAAGCACGGTCAAGATTTATAACTGCATACTGATTAATCAAGAACCTTCTCACGAGTTGCCGTGTCCTAGAGATCAACGACGGATTCAATAACAGCTATTTTCAAAAATACAGAATCGAATCCCACGTCAGAAACTTTAAAAAGAAACGCTGGACAACTCTCACGTGGTTGCGCTTTTTTTTCATTACATTTCGAGTCGATAAAGTCGACCACTCAAGCAACCACCAGAGAGACGTTTCTTTTTAAATAGTAAAAAAAAATATTCGTAGTTCTTTATGTTGTGCGAAAACACGATATGTTATACGAGTGTTCTTTCTGTGTCAACAAATGCTGCGTGCTTTTGAGAACTACGCGTGTGGAATTAATTACGAAGATAGCTTTATAAAAAGCACAAATCTGTTTCGTTGCTCATTACGAGGCTTTTTCACTTACAATAAACTCCACATGACAAGGATACTAAAACATACTTCCAGATTTATAAAATTTATAATTTACAGAGCAGACACTTCTTCTTTCTTAGCGTTTCAAGCTTATTGCTTTCACAATTTTCATATTGCTTGCTCTCAACTTAGTGTTCTAAATGCACTTCCACAGTTATTAATTGGAGCTTTCAATTCCAGGTATGACAGAGCAGAAACGTATTTAGTATTATTTGAAACTAGGTTTTTTGTAATATATTTATAATCGGATGGATCTCACCAAATGCTGCCTCCAAAATAGTTCTAGCTTGTTCAGTCTTTTGTTGAATCGTAACTAAGTTAATGCAAACGTGACGAGAATCATCCTATCAATCAACTCAAATCAGCTTGAAAGTGTACACAGATAAAAAGAAACATTGAATTTTCTCCGTAATCTAATACACATAAAGGGAATGCTAGATTTCCCAGAAAATAATGGGATATGTCATGTAAATTAAAGCCAGATAACGCTTGAATCAGCCTGTTGTATGAAAGATTGCCGATATTGATGTATGGTGCATGAAAATGTGGAATCAATATTGTTGTTTACGCCTCCTCTAGCTTGGTTTTAAACGAGAGGATATTTTACACGCTTTTTGAAATTAATTATTTTTTTCTGTGTATGAAAATTCTCGCATCGAACCTAATTCGGCAAATTGACGCATACGACAATTAAGTTCATATCAATGCATGTTGTGTTAGTTCTAAATCGTTTGCATAAAAAACTTGAAGCATTGCTTTGCCTTTGAGCACCGCCCAAAGCACCGCCCAGCATAGTCATAGTCATTGAATCCAATAAGTCAAAAGACACGCATGAATTTTGCAGATTAGAGGTTTTTATAGATTGATTCTGATTTTTGAATCTAAGACCAACATATGCAAGCGTCCTCTAGCACATAAGAATACGTTGGAAGAGATGATAAAATAAATGCAATCAAGCACATCTTTGTCGAATTGCGTGTGTTTCAGTTTCAGGAGACATAATTTTAAACGAAATCTATCTTTATGCTCACCGACTTTTTACCAACATGAATTACGCCTCGTGTAAAATACATACTTTCTAAGTGTGAAGCTCCGGATTATAATTGGGAAACTAGCAGAATTTAAAATTTAACACTTCATATGATCACTTTTTAAAAATATAAAAAATAAACCTTGAAACACTTTTTTTAATTTTCGCTAGTAATCGCGAGCAAATTCCATTTAATTCCACTATGAGCTTATCTTTTGACTGATAGGCCTATTTCGTCTGCTACTTACAGACTTCTTCAGTGTCGAGTGCTCGACTTTATTATAAATATTTAAACAAACACTACATCATTTAGTAATAGGGCACTTTCCATCATCCTTCATTCATCGTTATTTCGTAGAGATTCTCGCACATTTCTGTTGATGCCGCACATCAACCAGCGCAAACGTTCTTCAGTCATGGTTTTGGCTAGCTGATTCCACCAATTCTTCACCTAACCAACGTAACTGATGACTGCTCTCTTCATCGGCAGTTTCCGCTTAGTTATCGCCCAATACTTCTCTATTGAACGGAACTGAGGACAATTCGGTGCATTCAGCTCATTTGGAATGAACTGGATCCCTTTGTAGCACTTCCTAGCTGTACTGGCAGCTGGTTAGATAGCATAGCATTTTCCGACCATACACAATCCTGGGTTGGCTGTTGTAGAGACGATGGAAGCGCCAGAACAGCTGCCTTGGATATGACAGGCTCTTCAGCCTTCGATCTCTTTACACAACACCTGGCCAGGTCTTTATGGTCAGCAAGGGATGGGAGGGAAGTGCTGATTAGATGTCTACTTAAGAAGATGCTGAAAACTCATGCAACCTTCATAGACATCTGGAGTTGGAAATTGGATGGGATTGAGCGGGAGACTTTCCTTGGCGAGAGAGCATATGTATACTAGCTGAACCCGGGGTGAGCGCTGCTACGCTTGCAACTAAATGAATGAAAATTCAATAGAACGGGCACGTTTATGGTTGTTTTTCGTAATGAGTTTTTTTCTAGACTAAGCCGGGGTTCAAACTTCTATCAAAACATGCTTCTTACCCGAGAAATACACGTTTTGTGTTTGAGTAACCTAAGACATTTGTGTTTCATTTGTAAGAGCCCCCCTTCCTGAGAGAGAAAAGGGGTCTCAAACAATCATAAGAACCTTTCCCGGCCCCAAAAACCCCTGCAAACAAATTTTCACGCTGATCGGTTCAGAACTTTTCGAGTCTACAAGGTTCAGTCAGACAGACAGACAGAAATTCATTTTTATATGTTAAGAAATCCCGCCTCCAAAACCCCCATAAGACAAACGTGGTTTCATTTGCTTCATTAGTTATCGAGTTATGCAGAAATGTGTGTTTAATTTGTATGGGACCCCACCCTCTTCAAAAGGGGAGTAGGTCTTGGACTACCATAGAAACCTTTCATGCCTCCCAAAACCACATGCCAAATTTATTTTTATTTGCTTTATTGGCTCTCGAGTTATGCCAAAAAAATGTGTTTCATTTGTATGGGAAGCTCCATTTCCAGAAGATGGAGGGGTCTCAAACCACCATAGAAATATTTCTGTCCTTCAAAAACATCTACCTGCAAACTTGGTTTCATATGCTTGATTAGTTCTCGAGTTATGCAGAAACTGGTATTTCATTTGTATTGGAGCCCCCCTCCCCTACCAGATAGAGGAGGGGTCTCGAACTACCGTAGAAACATTTATTGCCTTCTTTATTTAAAATCCCCACATCGTGAGTAATCGGCTCTATCCTCCTAACTGTAGTTTTAAGATAACATATGAATATAAATATGAAAACTTGGCTGCGTAAAGTTAATTCGATTGAACCTGAAAAATAAATGATTAGTCAAAAAAAAATCCCCACATGCCAACTATGGTTCCATTTTCTTTATTATTACTCGAATTATGCAGAAATTTCTGTTTCTTTTTTATTAGCGCCCTCCCGCCTTCAAGAGAGGGGAGGGGTCTCAAACCACCATAGAGACAACTCTTGCCTCGAGGAAACTCCACATGTAAAATATGGTTCTATATACTTGATTAGTTCTCAGGTTGTGCAAAAAATTGTGTTTCATTTGTATATGAGCCCTCCTCTTAAAAAAGGTAGAGGGGTCTAAAAACACCATAGAAACATTGCTTGCTTCCAAAAACTCTCACATCAAAATTGGTTATGCAGTAATGTGTGTTTCATTTGTATGGGAGCCCCTGCTCCCCTTCAGATAAGGTAGGGGTCTCTTACTATCTTAAGAACCTTCTCCAGCCCTTAAAATTCTTCCATACACAATTTCACGCCGATCGGTTCAGTAGTCTCCGAGTCTACAAGGTTCAGTCAGACAGACAGACAGAAAGACAGAAATTCATTTTTATATACATAGATTGGTCGTTGGGAGTGACGAAGCTAAGAAAGTTAATGCACTTCTTCGTTGTCTGCATTTCTTGACTGGAACACATGCGTTTCCTACTTGTATCTTGGCAATCTAGGGTGTAATGCCTTTGCTTGCCTTTTTGCCTGTCGGTTGGAACATGAGAGCCCACACTCTAGTCCTAGCCTTTGCGCTTCTGAAAAGAGAAGATGTACTCACCATCAACTAGACCTTGCAGCATTCTTAGAAAGTGATAGACTTGGTAAGTTTGGGTATTATCCAATTAATTCTACGGATCATTATGATATTCTAATTGATGTCATTAACTTCAGAGATGATTTGTTCTGTCTGTCTTTATTCAAATAAACTGAACCATTTGAATTATTTATGTAAGTAAAATGATCCCATTCCAGGGAAATAAATAGTTTTCTGTTGGATGTCCAGTGGGCTTTGACGTTATTTCCAAAAACTCAAGCGTAATTATGTATTTCATAACATCTCTTTCATATTTTCTTTAAAAATTTCAGTTTATATGGTTATTTAAGCAATAAATTAAGCTACAAAGAACATAGATTTCATCAAAACCTTTTCTTATAATTAACTTCCTAGATGTTTGACTTGCTGATCAATGATACCCCATATCAATGAGCCACAAATTTTTATTTTTAAATTTTTAAATTAGTCAACAAAATGGGCATCATAACAAAACATATTACAAACTGATAGATAGATAGATAAATAAATAAAGCTTCAAAAATTTAAATCTCCGAAATCTAGCCAAAACCTTCAAAAAGTATTGAAAACGGGTTGGAACGTTCAGGCGTTGGGATGGCTCAAATAGTATAAGTATGACTCGTTTGTCGGTAACTCATGTCATAAGCCTAAATTCAAAATATGATGAACGTGTAGAGTATGAATTTTTCTACAATTCTCTAATATCAAAACTTTAATAATAAAGGCATACGAGCACTAGTAACAGTAATGCATACTAAATATATGGAGCATACAATTATTTATTATGTCTCGTTGTTACAAGCACTCTCACGTTGGAAAAAATTATAGGTAAAATAGAGAATTACTATTCCAGCATACGCCATGTTTGAAAATTCACTTTCTGAAATGAGCTACTGTCAAATTAGTCAAACTCATTCTAAACGAGTCGCCACAACCTTGGCAACGTTACCCCGTTTAGCAGCACTATACTATTCTAACAGTTTAAAATGAAGTTTCCTACCACTTTAATTCAGTCATGATGCAAAATTTTGAAAAAAAAAATGTATGATATTTAGCTTAGCTGTAAAATCAGAGCAATATACTACTTCGTTCGCATAAGAGCGCTAGTACCTGGTCACAAAACTGCTCGATAGCATGATTAATTTGATGACACACACAACAGTACTGGCAGGCTAGCCCCAAACTTGAAACCCCGCCTTGGCTATCTCAATAATGAAACAAATGACTACTGATTAGAAATTTCAAAGATAATCAGAAATAACATTCAAATTAACTGAACCTGTTTCCGAGCTGCCGTTGGTTGATCGCTTTGAAGTTCAACGACTGAAATCGTCCACGCTCTCGAAAATGAAGCAATAGTAAGATGGTTTGAGGCGAAATATGTAAATAGATTATTGGTTTCGAACGGGAATTCTATACAAATAGTAACAAACATTATACGATAAGTGTGTTAGCATGATCCATGAATTGTTATTTGACTGTCATGTTATCGAGATCAACTGGACAGGGATACATTCGATTTGTTTTGCTTCATCACGATGTTTGAGGATGAATGAGCTTGAGTCAATGCGGGAAGTATTCAGCCTAGGAGAAAATATGTCTAGCTCCACCGATCTCTGTGCATACGCGATATCAAAATTCCTTCGTATCATTCAAGGCTAATTTTCAAAATAAATGTCCTACTGTTTCTTGAACCCTAATGGACTCAAAAAACATCTCTAAAGCCGATGACCCTGGCTGATGTATGGGATATATACGAATAGGGTGCCTCCCTCCGTTGCTGAACCTGCCATCTCAATATAGAAAGAAGAAGAAAGAAAGAAGAAACAAGCAGTAATTAAACAGTTCGTTGAATCAATTATTACAATTTCAATTTTCTCAAAAATATATCTTCATTGAACTGGATGATACATATCTTTATAAGTATAGAAGGAATGAAGGAAAGGTGACTTGTGAAAATTTCAACGAATTTGCTGTTCAGAAGTTGAATTGCGCTTAAGCTACTCTGATGCGATGATTATTTTTTTAATGGAATGTTCTGATTTTTTTTCTAACTTTGGACAAAAAAACTACGATATAATAATTTCAAGAACTTCTAGTAGTGGCGCTACGAAACGAAACAGAGAGTGCAACACTACTCCGGCAGTAGATCAATTTACGTTCTGTTAGCAAATTTGTGCTACGAATGAAACGTTCGATTCACTCTGTCACATGTGAGTTTAGATTTTTCCTTCACCACAAGAAATTCCAGGAATGGTAATTTTATTGTCATTCTCAACTTTGAAAGTAAATTCGATGTTTTTGTGAGTGTTTCAAGAGTAAGATTTCCTTCTTAACAATACAGTTAAATACAGTTATAACGTATCTCCACTAAATTTTACTTGATTGATTTGAATCTTGTAACAGTTTTGCTAAATTTTTCTAGAAAATTAAATTTGTGTTTTTGTTTTATTTTTATTTCAGGTGAGTTCTTTTCAATGAACAAAATTCATCATTTATAAGAGGCTATAAATAATATAGAACGTGTATATAGTGAAAAAATTGGTAAGTTTATAGAATAATTTGCAATATTACTTAAAGATTGTTTCTGTCTCTATGCGCAGAACCAATAACAATTTTTATAATTTGTATTAAAGTTTCATTACCATTTTTATTATACGTTTATAGACTATTCACAAAAATATAAATACACTTTCTTTCTCAAATGAAAAAGACCATACTGTGATGTTTGATTATTTTATTCTCGAACATAGAATATAGCAATGGTTTCTTTCCATCTTCATTTCAATTTGCTTGATCTTTCGTAGGGGAGGCGAGTTCTCTAACTTTTCCCTTGACAATACTCATAAACTTCGGCACAGGGCTTTCTCCCACCATTTTAACCACTTTTGGCCAATCTTGCTTAAATTTTTCAACACACATAAAAAAAAAGCGTTCCCGAAAATGGAACGTTATTTAGTTAATAATTACGTGATTCAGTTCACGATGTATTTTTGCTTGTTCTCGAATTCATGACTGCAGTTCACGAATCTGGGCACGGATTGTTTTCCCGTTCACTAGCCGCTGGTTTCCTGTGTTTCGTCAGCTTCGCCGTCGTCAAAGCCCAGAAAGTGTTGATAGGGTGGCACAAATACGACAATGTTCCTTTTGTGCCACTCAAAAGGGTGTACGGAATCAAATTGCGACACACATACACAAGGTCCTGTACAACATTTGGACTAGCTATTGTTTACGTGGCAATCCATTTTTTCTTCATATCTCCCTCCGACTTTACTTCCTTAGGATGCTTCCAAAGTGCCTGCTTCATGTTGGCCCAGTACTTTTCAATTGGCCGCAGTTCCTGTGCGTCCAGGGGGCTGAGATGCTTCGGCACGAAATTGACCTCCTTAGCCTTGTGCCACTCCAAAATCTCTTTCGAGTAATGGCACGAGGCTAAATCCGGCCCGAAAGACATCAGAAGAGGAAGTAGACGCTTTTGGAGGCATTCATTAAGGTACACATGTACATTGACCGTTCCAGTTGTCGTGAATGGAGTGCTCCTCTTTCCATACGAGTAAATTGCTTGCCAAATAATATATTTTTTGGCAAACTTTGACACTTTCTGCTTTTTAACGTCTTCAGGGACATCGAATTTATGATGAGCAGTGATATATAATTATATGATATATGATTAAATGATCATTTTAAAAATACATCAAGTGGTTCATTTGAGAATTAGAGTTTTTAAGAAGTGTTTGTTGAAATCACGAAGAATGTGTACTTTAATTTGCCGATGACTCATGTGTGTTTTGAAGGAAATATTTGTTCATGGACATAAGGTTTTACGAGTGGAAATTTTTTAGATGAAATGAATTTAAAAGATAAAATAATGTAGAGTTAAATAGATGGTTTTGAAATCCAGCAAAAGATCATTCCAAAGGTAATACCAATCAGCCG
This sequence comes from Aedes japonicus, assembly GCA_034211315.2. Classification (NCBI taxonomy): domain Eukaryota; kingdom Metazoa; phylum Arthropoda; class Insecta; order Diptera; family Culicidae; genus Aedes; species Aedes japonicus. Next base: position 12,833 of record JASCZW010002509.1, read on the forward strand.
AAAAATGTTTTGATTTTGAAGAGCATCTTTTAATAGCAAAACTTTGAAATCGTGCAGTTCAAACATGGAGTAACAAAAAACCAACGTTCGCAGAAAAAATGTATTGTAATCAAATGAAATTATAAACGATACAATCGATTTTCTGTACATATTGTGAATTGAACACATCGACTAGAAAGTGTGTACAATGTCAATATTTCCTCTGCATTCAGTGAAGTTTTGGTTTCTCTTTGTGGAGATATTTACCTTAGCAATTTAACATCACGCCTTACCCTGGTGTTTACCAATTCAAAGACTTTTGAATACCGGGTGATGAAAATATGTTCAGCCTCAAATGTGTGGTTGTGAACCGATCGTTTTCAAAATGTCAACATCAATAGCGAACGAAGGAAGACCGAGTCTAATTCGAAACGTAAACAATAATTTTTATCGTCAGTTTTTCATTAACACTCTTCCACACACTAACTTCACGGTTTAATTTCGTAGATTTTGCCATTGAACCCATAGTAGGGCGTAGAAATGTAGGAGTTGGAGAAAATTGGAGGCTTCCGTGAACTATTGTGAATTAAAAAGTTCCTTGCTTGGCCCTCTGCAAACGGCAACAAACGTATCTAACTTACTACGAAGCAGGGTCGTACATTTTCACTTTCAATTGAAAATCGTCGTTGGCGATGTACTTAACATGCATCCCTTTCAATTGAAACACATTATCTTCTTTTGACAGACACTTATTAGTCAGCATCAGCAAAACAATCTTCAAACAAACTTTTTCGACTAAGCTTTCCATTCATCGGTGCTTATACTAGCCTTCGATGTCAAACTAGTATGAAGCAGGACAATTGAAATTCATGCAATATGTGCGGATCATATTCATACAGGTATTAATTGAGGTATTATTATTATAACTACTAGAAACAGTGCCATCAGATAATGTAATTGTATCACCATTTCATGAAATGATAAATGAAGTTGATTATATTTCACGCGATTCCTGTTGTGTTCACATCTCCAGCGCAAATGCAATAAATGCAATTTCAATAAGTCACCGCGGTATCAAACAGAAACGCGCTTGCCAACTTGGTAGCTTTTTGTCGAGCAAAGTTACAGCAATGCGAGCAACGTCAAATGACAATACTTCTAGCAACACTGGGACGCATGTTTCGTTGTGTTCGCCGAATTTAAGCTTAGTTGCTCTCGTTTGACAGGAAGTAAATTGGGAGTGAATCGGTGACAGTAAGATTCATTTACTACATGAAAGATAATTGAAGTGGAGGGAAATGAATACAAACGCAATTCATTTTTAGTTTAATGCTTCGACGATGTGGGGTAGGGCCCACCATTATCTTCATTTGACAGTGATTTAAAAAAAAAAAGCCTTTTCAAATGGGAAGAGCCATTAGGACGAATGCTATAAGGCCAAACGCCTGATATGGACTATGACGCTGAATACAGTCGTTGGACCCAAAACCTTAACTGTCATAATTGAAGTTCAACTGAGTATCGTAATGTCAATGAACCTTTCTGTTTATGCATCACTGCTGCTACCCACAATGTTACCTAAAGCAAAACGAAACAAATTGAGATGCATGAAAACGTTGTCCTGATTTCTTATCTCAAACTCAACATGTTTCCGTTCATTCCATTATAATGAACAACACTGTACATGTTCAAAATTAACCGGAACATCAGCGTCACCCCAGAAGAAATCATCTGACAGTGTCCGAAAGGTCATTTATCAGTACACCCCCCAGGCCCCTGTCCGGTGGTACCGATCGGGATCCACCGACAAACGATCGATCGATTCGTTAAATAAATGTGTTGCTT
>JASCZW010002510.1:0-18375 GCA_034211315.2 Aedes japonicus
AATCTGAGCTACTTTAATACCATAATGCCAGTTATCAAAATCAAAATTAGATATGCATATGTTGTTGTCTCCTGCTCGGGCTGCGCTGAACTGGTAACCCAAGCAGCAGAATATAATATATTAATACCTAAGTTTGATCTTGATAACTGCCCTTGGTATGTAAGAGCACAGTATAAGAGGTAAAATACCTAAGCAAAATAGCTAAGAATTCCAAGCAAAATATCTCTCGAATAACAAAACTTGTTATTTGGTATCCCAGACAACCAAAATGTACGTATATTAAAAGTTGTCTTTATGATATACAAACATATATGTAAGTAAACAAATCGTATAGAATGCAAAAATTATGGCTTATACGTGCAAAAGTGGAGGCCATATTGGTGAAAATTCCACTGCTTCTTAAGCGAGTTGATTTTGTATCGTATGCGATTGAATTTGTAATAAAAAATTCGATTTAAAAAGCTTAGCGATGTTTATACGATTTTGTTTGTAACGCAGTACGGTGAATAAATGACACATCGTATATAAGTCGAAAATTTGCACTCTTTACGATTTAACGTAAGCATAACACGATAAAGACCACAATTAATTGCGATGTTGACCTAAACTATACTATTTGAACACTGATACTATTTGAACACTGATATACGACTTGTCAGTGCGACAAGCTTTTCCTCTATATGTAACACACGCAGATTAAAGAAACAATGAATTTTCTACGTTATCTATTGTACATAAAAGGAATGCTAGATTTGGCAGAAAATAATGGAATATTTCATGTAAATTTTGGCCAGATAATGCCTGAATCTAGTCTGTTGAATGAAAGGTTGAAAACAGTGTTGTATGGTGCATGAAAGATTGCCAACACCTTCGTTGTTTACGCCTTTTTTACGAGCTTATTAAAATTATCTATTTATTTTTTCTGTGTAGGTAGCTAACCAACCTTCTCAAATGCAATCAGGAAGGATGTTTTAGATCTGAAATTGAGCAACTCTGCACTTTTTGAGTGGGATGAAGGCGATTTGGCGCTTCATGCATTTAGAAATTACAAGAAAACAAACTGGGATCAGTATGCGCCACAATTAAATTCAAACTTATCATCAAATGACATTAATAATGAATCGGTTCATCAGTTGAAATCATTCACTCAAGAAATTGACGAAGCGTTTGTTAACTCCTACTGTCCTATGACGCAATCAAATTTAAACAGGGATGTCCCGTAGTGGAATTCGAAGCTTGAGCGTCTTCGGGAAGTCTATCGTAAATTGTTTTATAAGGCGAAGAGCACCTCAGATTGGAGTCAGTACAGTAGAGCTCTCACTGAATACAATTATGAGATAAGGAAATCCAAGAGGAGAACTTGGATACAAACGTGCGAAAGCATTGAAAATACGTCAATAGTTGCAAGACTACAGAGAACTCTTGCAAAGAATCATACGGTTGAACTTGGAAACATCAAACTTCAAGACGGAGCTTTTACTAAAAGCCCACATGATACCGTTAGTTTTATGATGAAAACTCATTTTCCAGGCTCGGAGTTGTGTGCGGCTTCTGATCCATGAAGACTTTACGAGAGTCTAACAGAAAGGAATGCACAGTACTACTATTCACACATTCGTAATCACAGGAAACATAAAACGGACTGTTGATAGTCGATCTGAGGCGTTTTTGTATAACTATATACAGAAAGATTTTTTAAAGTGGGGGATACGTTACACTTTTCCTAAGAAACCGCATAAAAAGAGACTTAAGGGTGCTTCGATCAAAATTTGGTCGACTTAAACTTGACGCATTTTCTTTCATCGTGGATTAACAAAATTTTACACACCCCTCATTGTGAAGATGTAAGCGTGTGTTGAAGGTGACTCCAACAAAACACTTCGGCCAAAACATGATCGCGAAAGTTGTACACGGCGATGCTGACGAAGTTTGCTTGCATGGTACAGGACGATGCAACTTACGTCAAAGCATCCTTTAAACAACTTCCTGGACAGGAATTTTATACGGCAACCGGACGAGGAAAGGTGGCAGATATTTTCAAGCACATGAAACTGTCAAAGTTCGCGCATCTGGTGTGGCAGGCTATCTGTATCTGTGGCTTGAAAAGCAACGTTAACATTGCGACCGGAACCGTCAACTAGGAGATTTATCTGAGTGAGGGCCTACAAAAACGTCTACTGCCTTTCCTGAAGCGACACAATTTTTCCGTTCTATTTTGGCCAGGCATCTTGCCATTACGAAAAAAGGCCATGGAGTGGTATGCTGCCAACAAGATCAAGTGGTGCCCAAGGACAAGAATCCTCCCAACACGCCAGACCTCCGCCCAATCGAACACTAGTGGGCCATCGTCAAGCGGAACCTTAAGAAGACCCAAAAAGCTGTTGTGAGCGAGAAACAGTTCAGGGCAAACTGGCGTTCTGCGGCGAATAAAATGGACAAGGAGACTGTACAAAATCTTATGGCAGGTGTTAAACGAAAGACCCGGCAATCCGCATTCGGTAAAAAGGAAGCTTAGCTAAATATTTCTCCTGAATTCTGTTTTAACTGAACTTGAAAAAGAAAAAGAATTTGACATATTATTAAAAACTTTGATCGTCTCATACACATTACTGTTTGGCCAAATTTTGATCGGAACACCCTTTAAACAGAGTCGATCAATTCACATGCATAATCATCTTAAATAACTTCTATTTTGCCTGCATGTGCTACCTTTTCATGCAAAGATTAAAATACAGTTTTTGAAATTTTGAGTATTATCACCAAAAATTGTGAATTTTTTGAAAAATTGCCATATGATGCCTTTTTGCCCAAAACAGAAAACACGATTCGAATGAGGTCGATAAGTTGTACCGTTCTGGAGTAATCGCCGAAAACAAACCGTGTAAAAAAGACCTTAGTATGAACATAAATTTCTGTTTGTCTGTCTGTCTGAACCTTATGGATTCGAAAACTACAAAACCGATCGGCATGAAATTTTGTATGAAAGGGTTTTTGGGGTCAGAAAAAGTTCTTATGATATTCTGAAAACCCTCCCTTTTCTGGAAGGGGGGACTCCCACAGAAATGAAACACAGATTTCTGTATAACTCGAGAACTAATCAAGCAAATCAAACCAAATTTTGCTTGTGGGGTTTTTGGAAACAAAAAATGTTTTTAATGTTGTTTAAGACCCCTCCTCGTTCTTGAAAGAGGGGGCTCTCATACAGATGAAACACAAATTTCTGCTTAACTGGAGAACTAATCCAGAAAGTGGAATCAAATTTGGCATGTATTAGTTATCGGAGGCAAAAAATGTTTCGTTGGTGGTTCGAGCTCCCTCCTTTCTCTGTAAGGGGGGGAGTGAGGGCTGTAATACAAATGAAACAGACATTTGAGCATAACTCGAGAACTAATCAAGCAAATGGAATCTTATTTGGCATGTGAGGTTTTCTGGAGGCAAGAAATGTATCTTTGTTGGTTCGAGACTCTTTCCTTCTCGGTAAGGGGGAACTCTCATACAAATGAAACAGACATTTGAGCATAACTCGAGAACTAATCAAGCAATTGGAACCAAATTTGGCATGTCAGGGTTTTCCGAGGCAAGATTTTTTTCTGTTCAGGACCCTTCCTTCTCTAGAGGGGAGGGGCAACCATACAAATAAAACATACATTTCAACAAAAAATGAGAACTATCGAGGCAACTAAAAAACAAAATTTCTCGGGTAATGAGCATATTTTGATAGAAGTATGAATCTCTTCTTAGGCAAGGAAGATCAATGTTTGAGCTACTTTCAGTGCTCGTTCGCACAAGAAGTAAATCTAAGGTTATGCAAGAGAAAATTACGTTCAATCTGACAGCATATGGCGTAGTTAGAAGATAAAATTTTTGTTTCTGAAATGCTTCTACGCAGAAAGAAAAACCATGTAAGAAACTACCGATCCGAGGGTTATATTGAAAACACACACACACACACACACACCTCGGTTTTTGCAGAAATTAATATCGTTTACTATAGTTCTACTATGAATATTCATTGGTTTGTAAACAGATTACCATACAAGTATAAAAAATTGGCGCAGTCAGCCAAAATAGAAAGAACTACCGCACTTTTCTTTTTTTTTGTAGCTACTTTTGCAAAAAAAAAGTGAAGAAATTTCATTCTAAGAACATTAAGTTCGATCAATAAATGTAACGCAGCTACCTAAACAAAACTAAAGACAAAAACGAAATAAAAAAACATAAAACTCTATAATTGAGGTAACACATCAGCAAACGCAACTTTTTTAACAAAACTTATTCCGACAAACAATTATAAAGTACTATTTAGTAGCAAGCGTAGCAGTGCTCGCACTGGGTTCAGTTATTGCATATAGAAACGTTTTTTCAATTGAAGCTTCGGAACTTTGTTTGTGCTTTGTAATTTTCCTACCAAACTAGCTCAAATTTTAATAGTTTTTGTTGAATTTAAAGGCTCATTCGCCACACCAAGGAGAAGACCTGTACCCTACATGTCGAACCCATCAACACAGGGACCGGGACCAGCGGCTTTACTTCCTCTCCGAAGGGAGACGTGATCAGAAAATGTTCGTCTAAGAAAATCTCATCAGTCCGTTTGGAATTGATACCAGTCCGACTGGGGTGCAAACATTTCGAAACTTTTGTTAGTCTTATCCTGCACAGAAATTCAACTAAGAGCGTCCGGGAAAAGGACAATGCTGATCATTTATTCGCAATCTACTGTTTGGGGTTCCCGTGAAGAATACAAATTTGCTTGGTTGAAAAACAACTTCTATAGATGCAACTAGCTCTAACTTGTTCTAAAATTTAGAATTTTTCAAAGGCTTAAACCTTTTGCAAGGTCCGACCCAGGTAACCAATAAGCATTAGCATATGCCGTAAATCAACCCTAAATCTGCATTTCAGATGCTACAAGCATTATATTAGCATTATATCAGCATCTTGAAAGCTATCGGTAGTAAAGCTGCATTTCAAATGCTATTTAAATGCTTGTAGCCTGTAATAAGCATTTCGAATGCAAAATAGCCTTGATGAAGCATTATCATAGCATTGCAGTAAAGCAACCGTATATTGGGCCAAAAGTGGGATTTATGTTGCATTTACGGCGACTTAAATGCTTGATAGGCTGTCGGAAAGACGCTTTGGAACTGCTTATTGGTTACCTGGGGAGTTTCTATCGATCTGCAAGTCAAGCATAAAGATATGAGAATCCACAACCATCTTCACTGAATTACTCAATTGTCGAATAGACTTAAAGATTCCTAAGCATTGCCACATACCAAACGGCTCATCCCCAGCAAGTACAAAGCAACATTTTACATTTCCCAATCCCCGAATGGCTCGCCGTTTATCTCAACATAAATTTTCGCCTCGCCTTCAAAATGTTCCATCCCGGCCAGCGGCAATCCTCGACATTCAGTCTAATGCACTTCACATTATCCCTAACGACACGCCATTTGACTTCATTTTATTCAAGTCACTCATGCTCAACTGATCCGGCGAAAGTAGTCAACTGCTGCAGCAAGCCCAAGAACTCAAACCCGGAGACCTCTTCCATTTTTCCCGTGTGCGCGTGCAAACACTCGACTCGAAGGAAACCCTAAATTTCACTACATAACTTGCGCGCCTGATGAAGCTCACGGCATCCCAAATCCCGGCCTGTCCGACGACACACAAAAAAAAGGGACGTGTGAGGGGTTAAGTTGGCAAACTTTTCCCCTTGAACCGAAGCACCAGCTGTAGTAGTGGGATTAGTCTCAGCCCAGCCCGGTCACGGAGTTCTTGGGAGAGAGAGAGTTGCTTTATTCAGCCGTTGTCGTGAGCAAAATGATGAGACATTATCATCTTTCTAACGAGATAATAGTTTCCTCTTTTCCTTTTTTTTTTGCCGGAATCATTCCCCATGTCCCTTCCGAGCAAACTAGCGGACCTTGCCAATGCAATCATCGTGTTTATTCGTGGAGAACCGGAAAGAGCGCTGCTGTCGCTGCACGTCGGTGAGGAGTGATCGCTGGGGGTGTGGAAAACTTGCCAAGCGAAAAAGAAAACTGGCACTTTGGAGTACTTTGCTGATGGGATTGTGGATGACTTTAGCCGTGTGTGTGAGTGTGTTTGTGTGGCTACCGGCTAGTTGGAGGCGTCATCGACGTTGCAGTTGTCGTTAGCGATAGAGCGTTTCCAGATGAAATCAGCCCGAAAAAGTCAAAATCTTGCACGACCCTCTCCGATTTGGATGAAACTTTGCACATGTCTTCGGAATTGGTGATGATGGGTTTTCCGCGGGGAATTTTTTGACTCACGACATTTTTTTCAAAAGGGCGTGTGTGTTTTGTCATGCGTTTTTTTTCAAAAAATCATAACTCGAAAACCGTTGGTTGTAATAAAATTGCGTCTGAGAAGAAGTTGTAGTCAATCAATTTGACTTTATGAAAAAAATATGACATATATAACACTGAAAAAAAAAAAAATTTCTTAAAAAAAACCAAAAATTAAACTTAAAAATCAATTAGCAAATCTGTCCAACGTACGATTTTTATAATTTTTTTTCAAAAAGATTTTAAGTTATAAGAAGAAGAATAAAAGTTGTTTCTACGATGGAGCAACTAAGATAAAAATTTCTAAAGTAAGAAAATCGTTTTTTCTAATTTGTTGTTTTTGCATAAATAACCATATTTTAATAATATAATACGATTTTTATAGTGATTCTAAACAAAAATGCTCTTGGTAAGCAACATTATATATGTACCCGTTTTCGAGATAATTTGAAAGTAATGTCGAAAAAATGGCTTTTTCCATGAAAATATCCCGTTTTCAAAAGTTAGTCGTGATTGTCCATCTTCAAAAGTATTTTTTTCAAATTGTACATAAAATTTTCAACAACTATTCTTTTGACTCCAAGAAGATTAAACATCTTCTTAATTAACGAAATTAACGAATCTTAATTACCAAATAAAATTTTGAGTTTTTTTTTGTTCATACATGATTTATTTAGTTTTTCTAATATATAAAAAAAAAATTGTATTGACATTTTTTCAAGCACTATTTCCTAATATTCCTATAGATATTATGAAAACTCAGTATTTTGTCAGTTGAAAATATTTTCGCAGCGATTTTGTTATCTGCAACTGGAATGAAGGAGTGATATTTCTGTGTACCAGGAATCATTTTTGTTTCCTGATAACTACCACCCCATTCTGCAGCTCCCTCTTCATATTCTTCTTGTGAAACATAGCAAAATGATATTTATGTGAAATTTTCTTGATTTCTCTTAATAGCCCAATCATACAAAGTTTTCGCACTTGTTATTGGATGTTCATGTTGTTTGGCCAAGCTTGCTCTTGTTGCCATTCGTTTTAATGTGCCGCCAATTGAATCACATGGTCCCTTACCATGTGAAGTTGCGAAAAAATGCCACTCAGAATCAATGTTGTATATCTCTTTAAACTTGCAGAGGCTTGCAAAAATTTTCTATTTTTGTACTGGGAAGCAGCCCCATCAGACATAAAAATGGCATTTTTTTTACACTCATTAGTTGATTTAAATACGTTAGTAATTTAGAAATAAATACTTGTACCGCAATTGTATCATGTCTTAGAACTTATGATATTACAACAAAACTTCCTGATCATTGTTCCAATGATGACTTTGAACAGCATCCTGAAGTACAAATGAATAATTCTCTGCAAAATCGCAAATAATAACTACTTCTCATTCTTTTAATGAAGACTTTGTATCTTTTAAAAATTTAGATTGCTTTGTTTTTATATAATCATGAGTTAATAGTTTTTCTAATTTCTCGCTAAAATATTCAACAAATTCATCGACAGGTTTTAATAGCGTTTCTAATCAGTTGTAATCCATTGTTCGAACGATATCTCAGACAAGTTATGTTTCTCAAGTTCTTTTAAAAATCTTATCTCAAATTCTGACAGCGTGGGACAATTTTCGCATTCACGGAGGTAACAATATTTTGATCTTGATGATGAATTACACAATAACTTCTCAAAATGTTGATTTCAATCAGTGTTGAATGAATATTTGTTTAAACTGTGAAGCATTAAATCAATATTTTCGTGAATTGCGCAAACACAAACGTTGTGAGAACCTGACGCATTTAGCAATTTACAATGTTTTGGTCGTAATGCTGCAAAAGTACTTAATCCAATTTTATGTTCCCTGACTTCTTTAAATCTAGTGAAAGTTTCTCTAAGTGATGAAAGTGGTAGCCGTTTTTGAATTTGTTGACGCTTACCATTAGTGTTTACAGAGACATAATCTCTTTGTCCGGCTGATGTCCTCGTCAAAAAATTGTATCATTTGATTCCTTATATCTGGATTCAAACGATTCCAGATCTGTCGTTGGGGGTAGCCAATACTCCATTTTCGGCTGCCAATTCTTTTGCTGGTAATGCAAGGTATTTGTTTGTTTCAAATTTGCTCGTTATCTGCTGAATCGTCCACGAATTAGGCAAAACTGTTAATATACGTATTTTATCTATTCTCGAACAATCTGCTTCTATTAATTTTTCTTTCAATTTGGAAATAATTTCATCATATTCCACAACCTTTGTTCTCAATGTAGCTAACTCTTCGACTTCTTCTTGTGGTGGTAAGCTGAATAGATATTTTCTAATACTTGCTACAATTTCGGCAAATTTTTGCCGACGGTATTTATCGTTTTTAAATTCTCTAACGGATATCGGAGACACATTTATTCCTGCAATTCCATTATTGAATAGCTCAATGTTGTGTATCCTGGAATAATCCGGTAGGTCACTGTCCTGAGAAGATGCCGAGGTAATTGAAGCTGCCGATGGTATTTCCTCCAAATCGATCCGTGATGTGGTTGGTGCTTCGTCATGTCCACCGTTTTCTGGTTGCTCCACTCTTTCGACAGGATTACGACGATACGAATATAACCGACATGAATCACAAATTCTTAATGACGTGTCCAAATGGACCGTACACTGCATGGATAAAAGTTTTTCAATTAACTTGTCAGTTAAATTTCGAAGTTTAGGCGAACACCGTCTCCCGATTTCACGAAAAGGCTTACAACAATGCTTTGTTTCGAGTTCCATTTCAAATCGTTTTACACTTTACGCTACTTTTGAAAGACACTGTTGAACTGATGTCATGACTTTGTAATGTAATCCTTTTTATACACACTTTAGGTACTTTTTTGAAATATTGGCATGTAAATTATATTTTCTGTCAACACCAAAGGGAATGCATGAGTAGGTATAAATGGGCGTAACAATTGTATTCTTACTGGTATAAACAGATTAACTAATTAAATACATTATGTTTCTACCTGAACAAAATACGCTTGTACACTAACATGAATACTAATTATTTTTGTTTCGGGTTAGGTTTTCAGAATATACTGTAAGTAAAAGCAGCAAATTTTGTCATGTTACCTACAGTAAACATCAGGAATCAGTTTGTCTAGTATTCTCGGTAATAAAAGGTATATTGTAGAAACTTTTATGTACAATTTGAAAAACATACTTTTGCAGATGGACAATCACGACTAACATTTGAATATGGGATATTTTCATGGAAAAAGCCATTTTTTCGACATTAATTTTAAATTATCTCGAAAACGGATACATTTAGAATGTTGCTTACTAAGAGCATTTTTGTTTAAAATCACTAGAAAAATCGTATTACATTATTCAAATATGGTTATTTATACAAATTAGAAAAAAATGAATTTTTCTTACCTTCTAAGAACTTTTTTATCTTAAGTTGCTCCATCGTAGAACAACTTCTATTCTTCTTCTTATGACTCTAAGCTTTTTTGAAATTTTTTTTTATAAAAATCGTACCTTTAACAGATTTGCTAATTGAGTTTTAAGTTTAATTTTGGATTTTTTTTGAAGGAAATTTTTTTTTTTACAGTGTACATATTTTTTTCATAAAGTCAAATTAATTAACTACAACTTCTTCTCAGACGCAATTTTATTACAACCAACGGTTTTTGAGTTATGAGTTTTTGAAAAAACGCATGACAAAACATATACGCCCTTTTGAAAAAAATTTCTTGAGTCAAAAAATTCCCTTAACCCGCGGAAAATCCATCGTCACCAAGTCCGAAGACATGTGCAAAGTTTCATCCAAATCGGAGAGGGTCGAGTTTAGTCATTTGCTCATTTGGCAGAGAAATGCTCGATAGCTTCGTTGGGGTGTTTTTCGGGTTTGCACGGTGGGCTTGCCGAATGAATATGATATTTTTTTTTTAGTGGTGAGTCCATTATACTAATAAAACCTTTCATCTCTTCTATTTGCAGGTACGTAAGGAGTCTTGGAAATATTTCTCTGAAATATCGACAACAGTTTCCCATCAAAATCCGGTCATTCAAACCAACCGTAGGCTACACTCTTGAACAACATTAAGGCAACCTATTCATAGGAAAAACTAAGACCAAACAGAATCACCCGATATGGTTAGAGCAAAGGGACGGAAGAGTGACGCTCCCCTTCTCGAGGGCCGCCAATGTCTTAAAAATAATATTATACCATTTAAAACTATTTTGCAGTGCCAGTCTTCGGGACATATCTCAGTGGTGTCTCTGCTTCACTTCACTTCACATTGCAATTCCACTAAACACCGAATGGCAGCCAGAAAAAAATGTTAAAAAAGAGACTCGGAGAAGCAGCTTATAGTAGTGTGGAAGCTCCGGAAATGTGATTTCAAGATAGAACTGTTGGAAGTTGAACAGTTGCAGGTCTCCATCCCCTTCTTTCAAGGGTCTCAAGAACAGCGATGCACTTTTAGGCTGCGGAAACACTCCCGGTTCGTTAGATGAAGGATCAACCAGCGAGGATTTCCAGCGGGAAAGTTTTCCCGTCTTGTTTTTAAAATGAGCGAATAAAAAGTTTTCCGCTTGCACCAAAAATTTACGTCCCGCTCTCTGGGCAACACAAAAAAAAACGTTTGATACAAATAACGATGATATCGTCGTATTTCCTGACCGTTGAACCGCTTTTCGCTTGACCCTTTTCCTTCGTGTGTTTGCAGGGGTGGCGATTGTGTGTGAATTGCACCGGAAAAGTGAACTTCAACTAAATAAATCATACCAATCACCATTCAATCTTTGCTGGTGCCGTTGTTGGTGGGCTCTTGTAGCTCGGTGGGTTCAAGTGCTGCTCAAGGGATTCGATTTGAAATCACCACACAACTGGTGCTGATTAAGAATCCACTCGAATAACAACGGCAAAAAGCTAAGAGCAACTGTCAAACTCCAAGAGGGCGTAACAAACCCAGTAGAAGAAGCCGGTCGCTGCCTACTGAGTGGAACGGTTCATAAGGCGTGTAGAACAACTGGCTCCAGCCGGCCCGTCTAACGAAGAATGGGTGTCAGTGGCAAAAGCAGCCGTAGCAAATCAAAGAAACTAACCCGACAAATAAACAAGATCTTTAAATCAATAAAACTTTTATATATTATTTTCTGCATTCGCCATTCATAGCGCGCGATAGTGAGGATGCCGTTGGCAGTAGCAGTTGCGTCTATGGAGTTATGCTGTTTGCTTCTGACTTCACGATGCCATAGCCGTCATCGTAGTCATCGTCAATGGATGCCAGAGATGTAGCCAGTGCACATCGCCCTCATCAGGGTTCATCCATGTTAATCTGCCAAGCTACGACACTGAAATTGATTGGAACTGATATTGGCGACTGGGACCAGTTCCAGTTCCGAACACTTATCTCCCACTGTACGCGTTCGATATGCGCAGTGATGTAGACCCGGTTCTGTTGTAGGCAAGCAATAAATAACAGAACTTTCCCCTCTGCTATGGTGCTGTTGCTGTTGCTGTGGAAGCCAGCCGGAGGAAAAGTTCTCGCCACAACTGCCACCTCGGAAGAGGCTGGTACAAGAATCCGAATGTCCTGATTGTGGCAAGGAATGAGAATGAGGAACGCCAATGCCATCTCCCTTACACATCAATAGCAGGCACAAGAGGATGAAGTGCTGCATAATACTGGGGATCGTTTATGCATGACGGAAGATTCGCCATCTCTTGTCGGGCCGACATTGGTCGTTCATTTGAGCAGGCAAACCGGCAGCAGTTGGCGCCTCTGAACTGGTGGAATTAATGCAAAGGGAGGCGTACCTCGGTGACATTTCGTTCGGCCCTGCGAGAATTTTATATCTATTTTGGAATGAGTAAAGGTGCATCTCACCTTCCAGCCAGTTGTTTTCCAATTCAGGAGATGGCCGAGCACCGGAAGTTCTATCTGTTTTTTTCATTTTGAATGTTTCACAGTGATAAATTGGCTGTAATTAATCACGACTTAAAAGGTCGCGAAATCGGACTTTTAACAATGAAAAATTCATGATGATTTTCGTTGGTTTAGTTACTTATTGGGTCCTTCCTTGGTTCAGTCGGTAAAGGCGCAGCTACAAAGCAACACCATGCTGGAGGTGGCTAGGTTCGATTCCCGGTCTGGTCTAGAAATTTTTCGTTAAGGAATATTTCTCGACTCCCTGGGCATAGGGTATGATTGTCTTGCCACACAATCATACTTATGCAAAAATGGTACCTGGCATCGAAAGCTCTTAATCAATAACTGTGGAAGTGTATTAGAAAACTAAGTTGAGAGCTAGCAATAAGCATATTGTGAAAACAATAAGCTCAAAATGCCAAATAATACTTATCGAATCTAGTGATTGAAATTAGTGCAATAAAACATTTAAATTGACTTCATTTGATGTTCAGCATAGTTGAATTCAGTGAGTTTATTACTATTTAGATGCATACTTATAAATTGATGAAAACAATGAAAATTCACTTTAAAAGTTTGTCTCAATGATGTCTCATACATGTTCTTATGCACCGTATTTGCGTTGATTGCTGCTCTTCGTCAGTTTTTTAATTCAATATCAACTGGTATGCAGATAAATTTGATATTGTTTTTGTCACATAATTACCTGAAGTATGCTGTAATATTTGTTTAATGACGCTTTACTTGACTAATTTGCTTCAGCACAATACTTCCTGTATCTGACTTAGTTGCCTAATAAGTTCAACGTTCTGCTGCTCCAATCGAAGTGTGCGGAAGTTACCATGTCAATTGGCCCCACGATGTAAAGTTATAATGAAAATTTTCTTTCGATCCTAATTCCAAATAACATTTGCACTTTAAAAAAATTGACAAAAATTGCCGATTTTTCATGGGTTAACCTTCACCCTCACTGACAAAACTACCCAGGCAGCACCAATAATAGTAACCCATGAGTCAGCAGACAAATTTTGACAGCTCTATTATTCGTACTCTAACCGTGATAACGCACATCGTGCGGCACTTTGTGGACGCCGGATACGCCCGTTTCGGCGTCTACAACATCTATTAAACAACAATCAGAGCATCGAAAGAAAGCCCGGTTCCGGACGGCCGATTACCCTGAGCGACAAGAAGCTCCAAAGGATGCTGGAGAGGAAGACTGAGGAAAAGGTGGCTACATTGCTGCGTGCGCTTGGCCGGAAGGTCGGTTCAACCGACCAAACCGTGAAAAAGTTCGTCACATTTCACAATGAAACTCACGCAGTGTAAACAATAAACGCTAAGGTCATTTCACCCAAAATTTCGTTGAAATAAACCCAAAGGGCGAAAAGTTACAGCTTATTGAAAGTGATGCAATTTAACTGTGGACACCCTTTAACTAACCGTTGTGAGATACAAAAGACATTAACAGGTTCCAAAATGTAATAAAACTGTTACTTGTACAATAGTTATTTGGAAAATCTATTACTCTAATTGTTATTTTGGAATAATTCATGAAGACTAACCTGTACAACAGTCGAGCAAAGGGTACATGAAATATCGCATTAACATCTTTATCGAATTGCAATAATCGGCGAACTATGTTGCGTTGTGAAAATAAAGATTTTAATACAAAATGTTCTTCTCACCAATCCAAAAGGACCCTTGTTTTGACTGCTTGCAAATATAACCGTCGAAGAATAACACAACGAAAACGTACAAAAATTGATGAACGTGCACTAGTGAAAATCATGGTCCAGCTGAGCGCCGCTCATGGTTTTGGGAAGACTGTACGCCACTTTAAAACCATGGCCTGCTATGATGGTTCCACTGTACGTAGATCGAAGACCTAAACTTAAGATATCGCGTATCAACAATATGCGGCTACCGAGGGGGAGTTCTGTGAATAATTTGGAGAAACTCGTGTAAAAATATAAGCCCTGAGTTGCTCCGTTTGCCCTCGCTAGAAATGTTCACTTTGGCAAGCCCCACTTTTGTTTTCCCGATTAAACTTCCATCAAAGCAAGCCAATTGAACTGCAGTGAGCCAAACCGACTTCTTTACGCTCGGTAGTACGAGACGTTATGCACTTATCGACAATGAAGAAGTGTGTAAGTTGCAACTGAAATACGTCAATCTGAGAAAAACTTTTTTTTAATGTCAATTAAAGGAATGGCACGGGTATACTAGTCATACAAATGAATTGTTAGTTTAAGTTTTCCTAGTTTTTCAAGAACAATTGATTTACTCCTAAACGCGTAAAAAAGTTTTTTCTTACGAGAAATTACAAATTTTAGAGATTTTTCGGCCTTTTGTAACCTAAATACATTGAAGTAGACAATGTATTATTTATTATTTATTATGTAATTAGGTTGAATAAAAATGAAAAAATGAAAAAAAGTAATTAAATGTCCAGGTTAAAGAATTTCATGTTAGTTATGTCAGCCATTGCGTTGTTTTATCAATTAAAATAATGTCTCAATATTGACGTTTTTTGTATCAATTTCCGGGTGTTTTTGTTGAGAAAATTGAAAATATAACCAAAATCAAAGCTATAGTTAAGTTTAGTGCCAACATTTCAATTGGGTGAAAATTATATTTCAAACAACGTCTATATCCGTCGATATCTCTTGGATGAAAGATGTTTGAATGGGTCGGCCAAGTCCAGTTCTCGAAACTCAAGAAGTTGGTAAGTAGCATAAGAATTAGGCCTATCTATGGAATGATAAGCTTTTGATAGTGAAATTTTAAAGAATTTGCTCACGTTCGCTGAGGTAGTTTGAAAAAGTGTTTCAGCATTTTATTTTTTTTTATTTTTTAAAGTAATCAAGTGAAGTATAAATTTATATTTTACAAGTTTTCCAATTTGTTGATTCGATTGAGCCTGTGCAATTAAATGATTAATTAAAAAAAAAAAAAGTTTTTCAATTTCAATAATTCTACTTATACGCTCGTAAAAGTATTTTTTAAAAGAGGAAAATTGGTGAATATGTTCTTATAAATAGTTTATTTGTGCAATTATGTGCAGTAAAACTCTATTCAAAGTATACTTGCAAACAAGCCCCACCCGTGACGGAGATCGAAAACAAAGAGTTCGTGTGAAAGTGTGTTCCCCCACCGGAATAAATGGTTGAAATCCCCTTGAAAATCTTCTTCGTTATGAGCATCGTCAAACGCACCGTACATGCTCTGAAATATCTGGCTCCATCGGGATCTTTAGTCAATTCTTGTCTTGGATCGCTAGTCAATTCTTTCAGTGTTCTCTGAAACCTTGTCTATATCGTTTGAAATTATGTCAAAACTGTCAGGAAAATAATTCATCAGAATCTGACAATTGGAACCTCGTTTAATCTTCAGGAATATTTGATGCAGCATCCTGAATCTACAACGCATTCATGGTCCTTTGAGAACGATCGCCGACATTTTTTTTTTCCTGGAAATTTCTGTTTTTTTTTGGAAATTGCCAGCTTTGAAACCTTCTTCATTGGCAAAGGCTGTTGTAATCTTAGATGAAATTGGCTTGAATCATCCGGAATAATTTCCCTCGGAATCTTTTGTTGTTGTTTATTTAGAGATTTTGTTTAATTGTCTAGAACTGCACCTGGATTGTCTTGATAAGAAGTCGTCTGAAATCTTCAGTACTCTTGCTTATAGCATTTGAAACTACTTCCTTAGTGCCTCAATTGATACGTTTTTTGGGATAATTTCTACGTGCTACAAAAGTGCTAGAAGTTTGGTTTTGAGTATTGGAATCCTCTTTGTCCGAGAAATATCTTGGATTCGGTTTAACCTATATTTAAACCTGTCTATTATTATATAATAAAATAATAAATGGCCTCTACTACAGGTTCCCCCGGTGACGTTCCGGTGGTGCCGACAGTGGTCAATGTATCCAATGGCCTCCTGAAGTTTATCAATATCATATTTATGAAAAATCATGAAGATAGAGCTGTCGCACGACATGTTTTGGAATAAATGCCTAACTGGTCCCTACTACAGGTTCCCCCGGGGAAGTTCTGGTGGTTCCGGGAGTGAACAATATGGTCAAGGATTAAGTTTATAATAAATTTTGTGATTAAAAAGCAAGAAGAAAGAGCTCTCACATGGCATGTTTTGAGTAAAATAAAGAGTTAGCCGCATCCAGGACCCTTCATCAGAACTTGTTTCACGGAAATGACCGTATCTCGGTCAATTGAAGGCCGATTCTTGTAATCGACATTTCATTCGCTTGGTAAATTTTCTATGGTTTTTTTTTCTATGTTTACTAAACAAAAGTTTGATAACGACATATTGTACAAAATCTCATCACAAATTCAACATGTGAGATAGCCACTCCGGGAACCCGGAACAACTCCGTTGTCCATGGGTCACGGCAGATTATGTTGCTTAGATATAAAACTGCATTAATTTTCCAGTCGAATGCTACTTGGCGAAATTAAATCGGATAATATTTCATGAAGTGTAGACATTATTCAACAAAACTGATTGTTTATTTCATATTAATTGAGTAATTTTTACATTAGAAAATGTTGATTAAGATGTAGACCTCTCTTTCTGTAAAATTCTGCAATTTTCTATGTTACACCCACCATCAGATTCCATAAAGTATCCTCAGATACGCCCGCCGTGACGACTCTCCATCTTCTCTTGAAATCATCGGTACCGTTTGCTTTTTTCTTAGTTTCAAACAGTTCCCGCTTAACTAGAGCCCAGTTTTTCTCTATATGCCGAAGTTCTGAACAGTTTGGTGGATTGGCTGTTTTTGGCACGTATTTGACTTCTTGTACCTTATACCATTCCAGGACGGATTTTGCATAGTGAAGAGAAGCAAAAACAAAGCTGGAGGAGTCGTGGCTTCCGAGAAACGGTAGCAACCGCTTTTACAGACAATCTTTCTCGTACACATGCTTATTGATAAGGTCGGTAGAGACGAAACTTTTAGATTTTCGACCACGCGAATTTGGACACCTTTTTGGTTCAGAAGTGCTCGGCAACGGCGTTCCTTTTCATCGTGGTTTTAAAAGCCAGACCTGGAAGCTGTTTAAATTATTCGAGTACGTATGTTTCGTCGTTCATTATAATAAAGGAAAGTATTTGCAAAAAAATGTGTAAACCTCGTTAGCACGGCTTTTTGGATTGAAATTTTGCTTGTCATAACGGATGAGAAGTCGTGGTTCGCCGGGTAAGATGGGTCGATGGAGAGGTACATAGTTTATTGTGATCCAAATTATTCATTCGTTAGGCTCGTCGGGCCACCCTATATTTTAACAAATAAATCACTGTCCCATTTTTTTTAATGAATATAGTGGAATCCGTACTATTGGTGTAGATCGGACTAAGTTAGCTCTCAGGCGTTGAGATGAATTGCCTTGTTTTCTTAATGAAATACCACTTAATGAAATACCACACCACTATCACACTCGCTTATAGCATCCTTACTATTAGTTTAAACCGGTCATAATCGGCATTATTAAAAATCACTTTGTTTTCCCAATGACAACTCACAATCACACTTTGTGAGTGGCCCTAATAGCATCCTACCTGCTGGTTTAAATTGGTTCAAATCAAAAATCGGTACTTATTTTCAAATTTTTCACTTGACCCTACCCTTTCCTTACATGCCCTACAATCTGGCGAGGCTGCGTCGGAATTGCCTTATTTTGGGACCACCAGTTTCTACACATTGAAGATGTATTCTAGTCCCAAGCATCATCTGTTGGTTCTCTGTGTAATAACAACTGATCTGGCTACAACGGAGTAGCAACCTCAGGCGGTCAATCATGCTCATGCTCATGCTCATGCTCACACAGTGTTTGCCAGAAACAATCGAACCCAGGTCGGCACAGTTCTTATGATGCTTCTGGATCATTTGAGACGTTCTATGGAGACTCCAGGAATTCTATAACACAATGGAAAATTCTGATAAATAACGATTTTATCTGACCTTTAATACCAATAACTTTGTACACAATTTAATAACGCTGGGTTGTACACACACTTCCTATTTTCCATAAATAATGTTATTTTTATCAAGCTCTAAAATTATCTTATAAGCTTCTTTTGACACATTAGGATATAGTAAAGAATATCAATTCAGCATTGAACGTTGA
>JASCZW010002511.1:0-79442 GCA_034211315.2 Aedes japonicus
TGAAACAAATTTAGGCACAGCTAAATGTCAGATCTAACGGCGGTGCCGGATGAAGAATTGGCAATGGAGTTTCAACTTGGGGTTGTCAACCTGTTGGAATGCTTTATTCAGGCCCGAAATCGTTATCACAACATAATTAAAATGAGGTCGCATATTATCGATGTTTTAAGTCAGTTAGCGCCGTACTCCCATCCAACCAAACATCCTAAATAGGAAATTAACACATTAACTCGTATATTTGTCTTCGATTCTATCGTACAGACTTAATCTTAACCTACATTCTTAATTCTAGATTAATATCTATTTTTGGCTGATTCACCAAGAAGGAAATCCTCCACAGCGTCTACTATAAAACGGCACGTCACAGCTGCGTGATTCAATACTGTCTGGAACCAACCGCTTATGAATCCTAGAGGGTTTGAGCTGTTTAGTGGAATACTTCTGTAACTATAATTCTGAAGAAACAATATATCTCCACTTCCATTCCAACTACCCTTGCTTATCTCGACAGATGCAGCGTATTTCGTCTACAACGTATAGACTTCTTCAGTGTCTCGCTAGTACCAGTACACTCGAACTGACAGTCTGCACATTGTAGACGGAATACGCGTATCTGTCGAAGATAAGTAAAGGTAGTTGGAATTAAATGGAGATTACTAATTTTTCTTCTAATTTATAGTTTCAACCGCTTATCTTAATATTCACCCAGCGCCTACAAGAATCGGGAGGAATAGATCGGGAAAAACTCGCACATTTTGACTCGTAAAACTAGAAAACTTTTTAGAACCATTTCGAAAAGTCGAACGAGCTGAAATAACTCCAACTAAATCCAAACGAAGCAGACGAAGTTGAAAAAAACACACGGACGGCATCATATAAAATTTACAACAATGGCGATGAAAATGGAAAAGAGTTGAGCTATTCTTGATGGTCCATATTTTTGTAACTGTTATAAAACTAGACCAAATTTATAGAACACCGCTGAAAAAGGCCTAAGTAGGTTAGAATATTACATTGTCCTAATCGCTAATTGTTGGCCAATCGTGCAGAAAAAGATGAATTTATTTGTGATTTCATCGTTATCAACTTACCCTAGCAGCACACTTGTTGCAAATCAGAAATATTAACTTCATAAGACCCAATTAGGTTACAATCAAGTTTGTGCAACCAATTATGACAGCCTTGTGCTACTTGGGTAACTTAACAGTTGGTGCGTTACTTCCATTCAAGAGCTACAATATAATGTCTTAATGTGTAAAATTAATGAATGTTTACCTTCTTTTGTTATGAAAAATGAATCCAATTTTTTCTTTACTTTAGTAAGCTATTGAAATAAACAGGCCTAGTTTTCCAACAAGAAAAAATGTTGAACTTTTAACAAAATGTCAATCTCTGTTCGTAAAATTAATGCAAGATACTGAAGAAGCCAGTACATTGTAAACGAAATACGCGTATCTGTCAAGATAAGTTCTAAAGGTAGTTGAAATTAAATAGGAATTACTAATCTTTCTTCTCATTTTCTAGTTTCGTAAAATTTCATTTTTGGTAGAATTTATTTGAGCAAACAAAACTTGTACTAGGTCTGAAACCCAAATAGGAGATTCGCAACTCGAAAACCCCCTTACTCCTGTGGCGTTTTTACGAGCCTGAAAAGAATCTCAAATACTATCAGGAGTTCATGCGTGAAATATTATATCAACTTTTGCTCCTCGAAAACATGCTTTAATTTGCAATTTCAATCCTGTTTGTTCTGATAAAACTATAGCACAGTTTGAGGCTTTTGAGGCTCAAAAATGTGAATGATCGCGATAAGCCTAACTTTGAATTAATGTGGATAATCTTTAGTAATCTTGTTTTTACTAAAGCAATCGAGCGGAATTTCACACGTTCAAAATCCAGAGGGCTCCAAATTATTGCAGCTAATGAGGTACACGCAAGTATCAAAACCAACACACCAACGAAACAACAATATGACATCAAGGATGACTAGATTGGCAGTGAAGTTTAACTATGGACAAAATCCGAGGAATCAATACGTTACTTCCAGAAACAAGTTTGACGTTCCATAGTACATCCGGAAATAGAAAATTTCGAGATTAGTTAAACAAATGTATAATTTGACAAGTGCCTAATACGTGCGTAAAGTGAATCATCCTATTTGTAGCAACTGCAATCGTACTGCAACTCCAATACGTGGAGGAATGACTTGTTCCATTTCCTCAGGTAAAAAAGTCCTTCGATTATTTGATTTATGTGCAGGTCAGTGCAGAAGGCGTTTGCTGGTTGAATTACAGCTGTACCTCAAAAAGCGAACGGCATTCGCTAGTGGGGTGTATCGAGAGACACCGAAAAACGTGAAATTAAAACTCCAGAATGATTTTTACATCAGATATTTACTACCAACCAGTGCTGGTAAATGTACAGTTTTCGCAAAAAGATGGATGAAGAACTACCGCTAAAAACTATCACAAGCTATCAGTGGTACATGAGCGCGTACCAACACGCTACTTTTGCCTGTTTTGGTGGTGGATTCGTCCATGCCTTGACCTACCCCGCAGTGGGATGTTAGGCAATAGTAACGTTCTTGGTCCGAGTACTAATTTACCCAAGCCCTTTCACTCAATTTTCAATACTTCTATTCAATTTTCAACCTACCGTACACTGACGGAATTTTCAACACTTTCTCTTCATATCTTTCATTTTAGTAAACATTACTGTCCACTCTTGGTGCCTCATGATGATGAGCGAGCATCTCCTTCTACAGCTTAACATATGCCAAATGATTGCTTAAGCTTTAAACTCTGTGATGATTTAGCAACCATGAGCCATTTAATAGCAAACAGAAAAATGTCTCATAATACGCTTCGTTGACATTCGAACTTTGATTTGAAAATGACTTGTAAAATCACTCGCGATTGCTAGGTCAACAGTAAGGAGCATTTTTAAACGATCGGCCTGATGTTGGCCGAAGCCCAGGATAAGGCGGTTATCGAAACCACAAATTCAAATTACAGCAGAATGCAGTGCAAAGAATGATTAAGCAGAATCCAAATTCGTACAAAAAGTGAGGAAGGCAGGATATAAGTCTTTCAAGATAATTAAAATCTCGAACCGGAACGAGAAGCAAGAAACCATTCCAAAAAACGAGCACGTAAGCTACAGTTTGTTTACAGAATGCAGACAAAATTCAACTGACAAAATGGACGATGAAACGAACGTCAAAGCAGACGACGATTAAATTAAGGCCAAACAGTTGTCGAAGTTCGCTAAAAAGTAAAGGGTGTTGCAGGCTATATGTAGTTGTAGATTAAAGATCAAAGTTTCATCCAAAATCAGAAAATTTTTGGTGTTGTTTGGGCATGATATGGAGACTTGTCATTATGGAAAAGTGGTATGCGTAAAACAACGTCAACATTGTGCTGAAGAACTGCAATCCTTCAAAACCCCAGAACTTCGACCAATCGAAAGATATGGGGCAATCGTGACGCGAAATCTTTGAAAATCGAACAGAAATTCCAATAATGAGAAAGATTATGCTAAGAAGAGGCAAGAGGCTTACAATCAAATGGCAAAACATTATGGATGGAATTAAACGAAAAGTTCGAGCGTTCGTCCAGTCAGCGGAATATTTTGTTATGTGTATGTATTATAAATCTATCCCTTGTTATGATCAATTTTCTCTGGATCGAAAATAAAAGAATCTTTTTGTTGTTTTTCTTTGATTTGGCCTCAATGCAAATATGGTAAAAGTATGCAAATCTTTCATAATTCATAATTATGAAAGCGCATGCTGCACGCTGATTCGAAAACAGGCAATAAGCTAATAGGGGAAGATTTCGGACAGTCTCGTTTGACAGTGAGTATAGCCTTAGTATCAGATTACAATTTGTAAAACCAGAAAAATCAAACACTTGTTAATGATGCTGTTTGGAAGCATTCAATTTGGGATACTTTAGCCAGCAGTTTGAGTGTCTAGTCGGTCTTTTATTATGCTGAATCCCATGCACTCAAATCCATTCAACACCATTACCATTCAGCAGCGAATAATTCAATCCTGTTTGAATTTCGGGAATGTCTTAAGTAGTCCCCCCTCCTCCTTCGTTTCCCCCATCTTCTCGTTCTTATTCACCTCATTCCTTTTTTTCCTTCTGGTGGATGCCATCAATTTAAATAAAAGTAAATTCCGCATACCGCAAACGTCGGATCGACACTGTCGTCGTCGTCGTCGTCGTCATGATGATTGCCCGCGTGCTCACACACAAGGAAACGCCATCGGGGAAGACATATTTATTCAAATTTTACTGACTTGCTCTTTCGGGATAGTTAGGTAGGTTGGTTGGTTGGTAGTGTACCGTATTCCGTAGGCATGCCCCACACCTTCCAGAAATCGGGACTTGTCCAGCAGGTTCAACGACTTCGTTCGACGACGATTCGTCATTCCACGCGCGCACCGAGTCCTCAATTTGTCTGAGCTGCCTTGCCGGGGTTGAGCCATGTGCGGTTGGTTGTGATTTTTATTGGCAGTGATGATC
The DNA here is from genome assembly GCA_034211315.2 of Aedes japonicus. Classification (NCBI taxonomy): domain Eukaryota; kingdom Metazoa; phylum Arthropoda; class Insecta; order Diptera; family Culicidae; genus Aedes; species Aedes japonicus. The sequence goes on from JASCZW010002511.1 coordinate 4,533, forward strand.
GTGTGTGATCTCACACATTGAATGTCCCGTCGCTTTCCGAATTGCTGCACTGCACTCCGGTCGGGATCGATCTCGTCAACGATGATGTTATCAAAAGAAGGTCTTCCGACCCCGAAGCCGAAAGTTCATTCCGTCCAATCCGAGGGACCTCACCAGAAGGAATATAACGGAATTTCGATAATATATAAGACTCTTCTTTCGACTCTTCCTACCTCTACCCCTTCGAATTTAAGTTGTCGAAACAAAAAACAAGCCGAGAACAAGTTTTCGACTGATTTGGCTGTCTGTCGGTCGGCCGAAAAAAAGCACGCGCACTCTGGACATCGATACCGAGATGGAAGTCTTCTGGACGAGAAGAGAGAGAAAAAAAACAGCACTCAGGTGGAACAGGTTCTCGCTGTCGGATTCCGGATCAACTTTTGACACTTTCGCGTACTTTCTTCCAGCACAACAACTGACACGCATTTACGTGAGATTGATTTTTTGTTTTACCTCAGTTCGATTGGTGGGGAAGTGCGTGCCTTAAGCCTTCCTTCGACGCAGCCGGACCAAACGCAGCGGGAAAGTGATCGGGATTTCAGGTCCGAAAAGCGGGTTCATTAATTATTCGAGAGGGAATCAATTTTGACATGTTTTCGGTTTTTTGCCGCTTGTCGTAAGTCGAAATATTTTTGCTCTGAAAGTGGATTTAAATTAGCTGCTACAAGTGGTCAATTTTGAGGGGCTTGGCACTTTTGTTTGTGTTTCCCCCTGAGGGGTTTTTTCGGCAATAAGGAGTGTTGTACTCAGCTAGAGTGGTGGAATCGTGAGAAACGAGGCCTGGGATAAGCGAAACATAGTAGCAAATGCGATGATGCATTGTCGATTCAGGTCGCTGCAGCTCGTAATTCAAATTTCAAAAGAAGTCATGAATATGCCATTATTCATGCCCGCACGGTGGGTGCCGGAGAACGTACATTCACGGCACCTCAGAACAATTCAAAATGCGTGCCGGCGCGTGTGCCGTCAAAGGGAAGCTTCCTTTCTGAAAGATCACCCAACATAATGACGGCGAAATTGTAGTCACCTCAAACTAGGTCTATGCATAGTAAATAGCTTCAACTGAAGCACACATGCGTGCCGCCGGAATCGTGTCGTCGGATTTTTTTTTGAGTTTCTCGCAACCATAGATGGATCTTCATAATCGTCGCAGAAATTGAACCGCCATTTGGTTAAGATGAAAGGAATCGATAGACTTGCTTTGCCTTCAATCAGCCGAAAATAAACACCTGAAGGTGGGAATGACATCATCGTCGATCGTTCTCGCATCTGCATTCACTCAGTTGTTGTTGATCGAACACCATCGTGTGTATTTTACTTAGAAGAGTGAACCCACTTTTTGATCACGATTGACACGCATGAAGGCTGTTCCGATGGTTTTGAAGTGGCTGAATTCAATAAGGTTGCAATGAAGGGAAGAATCGGTGTGTCTAATTCTAATAAATCGATTTTATCGGTTGGTCCGGGTAAATTTTTGCTCGGGGAGACACATCCAGAATATCCGGAAAGCGGATTATTGATGTACATGGATGGAGGTCTCAAACTAGTTGCGATTGTGATCAAACTGATCCAATGACCCTTAAAAATCTGGTTGGAGATTATTAAACTGATTATCTACTTTGTCCCATACTAGTTTTCAAGACTTTTAAATTCCTCAGAACTCATTATTGAAGTCCCATGGGGTAGGTTGGAGGTCAGACGTGATGTGTTGTTTATTTGGGTACACACTTTCGCAGAAAATTTATGAAGAATTTCGTTTGTAAAAGGTTTTCAATAAACCAATTGATACAACGAATAACTGACGAAGAAAATATACTCGAAAAGTATGTTCTTAGGATTCTCTCATTTCGAACATACGATGGAATGTGAGCGACCCTCAATGCGCATATGAACGCACGAAACGTTTTGAAAGTTGCATGATATTCTCGAAAGTTGAATGAACCAGTCACCTGTTAGGTATATGGAATTTTCGAGGAGTATATGCACTTCAGGGAAATACTATGAGCCAGTCGGTTTATGTATTTATCCTGCCAACCAGCGGATGATATATTCTATTACAGTTTTGTAATATATTTCATCAGTGCATGTAAGTGGAGCTGGCATGAACAGAAAAAAGAGAAACGTCATTTGGAGAGATTTTGTTTATATTATTAAACAAATAATAATAAAAATTAGTCAGCCTAGCAGAACCATGAAACTTGAGATCGCACAACCTCAAATGTTTCCCCCGAGCTATCTTAGCATAGGCAGTTTGAAGAGCTTAGTAAGGCATGATTGATAGTTTCGTTAGAGTACGGCAAGCTGTGAAATTGAAATATACAAGTTGAAAACGGGCGAAAGGGCATTTGAACGGTAGTTTGCGATCGAGCACATATTCTTTTACCAAGCTACCCCAGATGCAGGAAAGGCAATGGGGGGATACCCCTTTGACTGGCAAGAGAATGTGCGATCGATCGTGCTCATATACTACTAATTGCTTGATCTGGTTCTAGCGATTTGTTTGTTTCATTCTCCCATTACCTAACATGGGTGAGAAATTATCTCCTGCTGTTGGGTTTATTTTTGGCATGCACCGACTCTTTCACACATATTATTCCTCTTGTCATACTATTACTTAGTGGTTCAAATACTGGCCCGCACCAGTAGGATTAAATAGATTCCCCCATTATGGGTTTTATACACTTTGATTGTTGTTTTTTTGTACTCTCCCAATGCGCTGAGTAACGATTTATGATGAAATTTGTCAGAAGCAGATAATTTCCCATCAACATGAATAATTTGAAAAAAGGTTTTTGTAACATATTTATAATCATATTGATCTCACCAAGGTATTCGATTCTGATTCGTAATTAATTTCATGCAATCGTGACGAAATCAATGCAATCTATAACTAAAATCAAACGGAAGAAACCACGGGAGAGTGTGCAGTTGAAGTCCTGCAAGCGTGTATGCGCGTTGGTTTCGGTCGTTGCCTCTGACTAGCAAATGGCTGTGTTCTTCATTGCTTTTTTGTTTTGAATAGTTTTACACTTCAAAAATCAAAATCCTTTTGAAATGACACGACCCTTAATCAAGCAGCAAAACTTTTTTTTTTCTCAAGTGAAATGGCAATAATATGTTTCAATTCACTCACGACGAAACGTTAGTGTTTACTCTTCCTTTATTTTCCGATATAGAACTTGTGTGTGTGTGTTTGTGTGTATGAGAGAGTATGTTATAGAGAGAGAGAGGAGTGAGAGAGAGTGAGAGAGAGTGAGAGAGAGAGACTGTGAGAGAGAGAGATAGAGAGAGAGATAGAGAGAGAGATAGAGAGAGAGCAATCTAACACCCATTGGCCGGCAATAGTATTATGGAAGAAATCTGTTTACAACAATCCTTCGAGTGACCACCGCAAGCATCTTTAATCCGGGAGCTAGAAAGTGATAGTCTCTACTAGCCACGTATTTAGTATTATTTGACAATAGGATTATTGTTATATATTCATAATCAGATAGATTACCCATGGCCACCTCCTTTATGACACTATCTCGTTTAATCGTATATATCTCAATTTTCGACGTTCATTCGTAATTAATTTCCTGCACTCCCGACAAAATAAGACAAAAAATTAACGTTGCTAAAGCGCCTGTAAGATATGCAACCTGGATAACCAAACTCTGTATACCACTTGATGAATGCATCCGAAATTAAGTGCCACCTTTTCACCTGCGCATGTTGGCTTCGTTTGTTGGTTCTGACCAGCAAATGGCCGTTTTCTACATTGCAACCTTAGTACCACACTTGTTGCGATTCGGTTGATAAGACATAAATATGACTTGCTAAGTCATAATCTAGTAACTACAACTAATAATGACTGTAGTATGCTACCTGGGCTTCTTTTTTATTCACTCCACATTCGGCCAATGATAAAAAAACCCGCAATGAGGCGACTCTATATCGAACTTCAAAACTGCTTATAATCATCGATTCACTCCCAACAAAGCGGAAAAACACTCCAACTTAATAATTTATGTCGGGTTGTCACAATATTACTACTAATCAACAAAACTAAACTGATGTTACTCTTTTTCAGAGAGCGGGGAGAAGCACAAAAAAACAAAAAAAACGGGGAAATACTACCGACACTCACACATTTCGGGAGGGAATCTATTGTATTCACTACGTCTTACATAAAACACGCGGAGAATTTATAATTTCACTGTTAGTGTAAGATAAATTACGAATTCATTTAATTTTTTTTTCGCGAAAACGACGCAGCAAAAACAAAATACGTCAGTTTCAAAGCACGGCTTGCTGCGATCTGTATTTTTTTATATGGAAGTTTTCCTGAAAATCGATCGGAAATGCACAGATTTTTCTACACCAGTGAGCAAACCCCGTTTAGTAGCACTTTGGTACATTTTTTATATCAATTTCGGTCAGAAACACGATAACTTGTCAATTTTCTAAATAAAAATGGACTAAGGCGGAGAAAAACGCATCTTCTCCACTCAAAAGTTTTCCTACTCCAACTCTAAAAGTGATGTCATGAAAAAAATGAACTGAGAAAAAAACTCGCTTTTACGGGTTTCATATTTCCAAATTTTGGCTACAGAAAAAAAAATTTGAAACGACATTACGGCGCTGAAAGATATGCATAACTTTAAAAAAAATATTTCGAATGAAAACTGGAAAACTTCAAAATTGGTACCTAACCCAACTTGTGACTTCTTAACACTTTTGTGAAAGATTATAGAACTTCTGGGAATGCTCAACAATTTGTGAAGTCCCGTTAGTTCCGGAGTGTTCTTAAAATTTTTAAAGGAGTTCGTAGTACTTTCGGAAGAACCAATTAAATTTTGACAAGTCTCTGGATAGTTCGATCTGGATGGAGATAGTTGTTGGGAGTCTAGGAAGTCTGATTTTTTAAATTCATTTGATGTCCGTATGCATTCCGGAAAATTCTATGAACTTCTGAAAAGTTTGTTGATTTTATAGAGATGTCCGAGGTATTTTCAAAACGTATCAGCACAGGTGGAATCTTGGAAAAAAAACCTTTTGGGTTGACATTTCATCTGAGAAGCTGTTTGTAGTACTTAAACAAGTTAAACAAGTTTATTTTGTTGTCCAATGAACTTATCTATATTGCTTATATATTCTTGAACATTTATAGTTGATAGAAAACTTACAAAACCATGTGGAATGCTTCGAGAATCTATGTTTTTTTTTCGAATTTACCCGGCTTTCTGCCTGAAGCTCTTGTGGTAAAAGTCAGGGAAGCAACTTAGGCCCATCCAAACCATCAGTACATGGGCCATGACAAACGGCTTTATTTATCTTCAAACGATGACATGATCAAAGATTTTTCGTCTCAGAAAATCTCAACGGCGTCGACTGGAATTGCTATCAGTTCAATTGGGGTGAGAACCAAGCACGCTTACCACTAGGCCACTGGCGCCGTCGAGAATCTATGTAACTCACGGTTAGTCTGACAACATTACTGAAAGTTTGTATAACTTCCTAAGAATTTGGGTAACCCTGGTGTAGTGGTCCCTTCCATACCCTTCCGAACCCTATCCCACTCCCAAAAATCACCAAATAGTTTTACAACTTGCTATGGAAAATGAAACATTTCAAGCCTAAAAACCTCAATATAAATTTAACAAAAAAAAAAACTTTTGACACGTCCGACGAACTGAGGCTCGTCAATTTTTGAAAAAAAAATCAAATTTCTCTGTAGTCTTTTACATATCTTCAAATTCTCGAAAGTTCAGTAAAACTTCTGGGCAGTCCATTATGTTTTCAAGAACTTCAGGGCACTTAGCCAAAGGTTTAAGAATGTCAAAAAAGATTGCAAAACTTTTCAAAAAGAAGAAACTTTGAAAACAAAAACCAAGATACTTTCGCGAGGCTCGTCAAATAAAAAAAAAAGAATCAACCACTTCTCGATACTCTTTTGAACTTATACACAGCTCAATAACGTTGTGAAGGTATAGTAGCACTTTTCAAGAAGTTCTTGGCTCTTGTAAAGAGGTTTGAGAATGTCAAAAAAGATCGCAAAACCTTTCGAAAGATGAGAAATTTTAAAAACAAAAACCATGCCACTTCTTACTACAGCACCTTAAGAATTTTAATTAGAAAAACTGTAACTAAATAACTGTTTATAAACGAGAATCTACTATAATGTGCGTTGACTCTGAATAAGCCAACAGAAATAAACTGCAAGGCAACGAAATTTAAAGATAACGGCAACTGTGATCACCGATTTAGTTTTCAGCAACAATTAACGCAAACGGATTTAAAAAAAACATCAATGAAGAGTATCCGGTAAATACGGAAAATATCAAAAAGCTGTTTGTAGAACTATAAATATATTGTCCTATACGATATATAAGTAGTATTTCTAATGAAAGAAAAAATGTATTTCGAACAAGTTCATAAAATTCCAGAATGATCCTTAGAGATGAAGACTCCAAAAACTCAAAAATATTCAAAAAGTCCTAAAACTTCACCGAAATCTTCATCTTTAATCCTTGCGACGCAGCAAACCCCCTGTATGTTTTGTTTGGTGTTCAGAAAATTCGTAGAACTGTCTGTAGAACCGTCGAATGTTTGGCAAATTTCAAACACTTTTTGAAAGTTGTTCAGACTTCAAGAAAGACATGTTGGAAAGTATGTTAAATTCCTGGGTGTTCCAATGAATTTTTGGAAAATGATAAAGTTGGAACTCTCAATATTTGTTTATGTTAGTTACCTTTATTGCAAGCAGATCTTTCAAAGAACTTTCACGAATCCACAGCTTTTTCAGAGAGTTCAAAAAACATCTTGAAAACCCTGCAAATCTGCAGAACTTCAGGGAGATATTAGCAACCTTCAAGAAATTGGTACAACGTGTCCCACCCACTGTACTCTTCCGGCTTCGGCGACTTTCTGGATGCTGTGTTCGCCATAGCGTTGCGCCAACTAGTGGTTCATTCTTCTGCTTTATACGCCATTTTTACATACACGGCCAGAGATGTGTGCTTACGTCGTTTGAATAATTCAAGTGCTTGTAGATCGTCCTGAGAATTGTCCACATTTCGAGCCGGTGGAGAACTACCGGTCTTATCTGCGTCTTGAGCAGGGTACACTCAAATAGTACGCGGGTGATATTTACCAGAACTAATGGATTTGTGGAGTCGAAGGCAAGCACGACTTTCGGCTATTATGCGTCTCCGAACTTCTCTTCTTCTCACAAACTCATCTACCACTTCTGCCAGTACAAACTCTATCCCGCTTGGTTCATCTTGCCAGCAGATACGTTGTATTCGACGTATTCACCCTTAATCCAACCTTTTCTGCATCACGTTTTAGCCTGGTGTACTGCTTAGTAACCGCCTAGCACGTTCTTCTGACAATGTCCACGTCGTTAGCGAAGCAAATTGAAACAGGAGGCACGAAACATCAACGCCTTACCGAAATCCTTTGCGCGTTTCAAACAAGTCCGATAACGTACCCGATATCTTCACACAACACTGACACAGAGCATCAATCATTGCCTTGATCAGTCTAGTCAGTCTCGTTTCCCGGGAAACGCTTTCTTGTCCATGATCTTACACGCTCGAGCTCTGTACGATCAATATTATCTTGTAGGAACTTGATACTCGCGACAATTTTGGAGGATCTGCTGCTACGTGAAGATTTGGTCTGTTGTTGCTCGCCCGTAAACTAACTGAAAACTTCTCAAAAATCTGTTGTGTGAATATTTCATCCACCCAAACAATTTCTCTTAAAGCATTTTTGAATCTTACCATAATTTATTTGGAGGCCAATCTCCAGAAACGTGCAGAATTTACGACCAGGAACCACCCATCAAGGAACCTGCATCCAAGATCAACAATCATATGAACTGAAAACAATCAACCACGTGCTCCGCTATTTCATCTCTCATTTCAGCCAGGGGCATCGTAGACTCCGTCGATCCGAGCGGCACACGCGACTGATAATGTTGCTGATTTATGGGATTGCGGTACAGCGGGAGCACAATACCAACAGTCTAGCCGGCCAGCGGCAACCGGGCCTGTAGGTCGGGGCGGCGTGGTCATCCTCGTCCATTGAAAGAGCCAGCTGGGGGATTCCAGAAAAGCTTTCACTGCGCGTACCTTTTACAATGTTGCTAGAATGAGCATTGTTCTCGCTAAATAACTCCAGACCAGACAGTTTTAGTGCAAATTTTGAAGGTTAAAACAGCAACGCACAGACACCGGAAGTGTGTTCGCTCGGCGTCGCTTGCTGGGCTGGATAATGACGGCGAGAGTGTTTGGAAGTAAAACACAATCCGGCTGGCTGGGCTGCTGGGATGGTTGGGGTCGGTCGGTGGTGCAATTTCTGCCATGCGAGTAATTACTGCACTTGGTGGGTTTAAATAGAATCGAATCGAACGGATAGATGTTTAAACACACAAGCGACCAGAATAGAAGGAGGCACCGAGATACAGAGAGAGAGGGCGTGTGCCGGCACAAATTCAATGCAACGGCAACAGCCTTGCTTTCGATGCGGCGAACGAGCAGTTCATAAATATACGCGACCGTACCCCGGGTGTTGTTGGATAATAACCTCCGGGAATATCAGTTCGGCTCCGAACAGTAATGTGGGATTGTGTTGGTACTATATTTTTTTGCCGTTATATCACACCTAATCCACACCATTCCAAGCGCTCCGAGCTTGTATGGTTAAAGAGAGTGATTGCTTTCAGCCAACACAGCGCCAAACATGGAGTGGATCCAGAAATTTGCAGATTTGATTGAAGTGATCATTCGATTTCCCCCGTTGTGACTCGATTCGTGCAATAATAAATACGCTGAAGAGGTGTGATCTACCGATTGTGCCTTGCGATATTGAGATGTTGAAGGAGGTTTGGACGGTGAATGCAATTGAATGGCAGAAGTGAGAACTGTGTCTATAATCTGTACATATTGACGGCGTTTTAGATTATATGGCGACCGAATGCATGACAAGACACTTTCAAAAAAGGCCAGTGTCCTCTTTCGAGGCTCGGATTTTCATAACGAATTCCTGAATTTCTAAACTTGAACTTAAAGATCATTGGAGATGTTTATTTTATCATTTTTTGGGGACTACCCCATATGGCTTAGGGTTGTTTGGCATAAAGTCGTTTCGCATAGTGTCATTTGACATAAGATGTTGGATAATCAATGGTCATTTGGCATAAGCTGCTTCAGGTTCAGTGAGTATACTTATAATTTGGCATAATTTAGACAATAAAATTCAATTGGTATAAAGGTCTTTTATCATTGGCACCGAACAGTTTTGGGAGATTATTTGGATTGGAAATCCCGTACATCAATGTTTCATCAGAACATTTGGCATAATGACAGTTTCGCTTATATACTAGAAAATAAGATCAATTTCATACATATGTTGGTACGTAATGTTATTCTCTGTCAGATAGAAATGTTTTTGTCCAATACTGTAGGTATGCCTAGTTTTAATCCACTTGGTTATGTTGAGGAAATGCCGACAAAGAATCTGCTACAGTTAATTTGCAGGCACCTGTTGTGCAGAAAAACAGCTCATTCAAAGAGAATATTAAAATGGATAAAAACCTATGCCAATGACATACCAAATGGTCATGTTGCCAAATAGTTGTTATGCCAAATTATTGATATTATTATGCCAAATGACTTTTGCCAAACTACCTTATGCTATATGGCCTTCCCCCATTTTTTAACGTCAAAGGACTTTTAGGAAAAAACAAAATATAAGAAAGGACAGAAAAATTTCAACATTGCTTGAAAAAATAGTCAGAAAAAAACTCGAGAAAAGCCTGACAATTCAAGTGAATGTTGCAAAATGGTAGATAAGATCAATGAAGCTGAGTTTGACAGAAATGATCTAATCTTATCTAATGGTACAACCATTGGCAAGAAGAAAAGGAATCTTGGAAAACAAATCCACAAATTTAAAATCTAAATCCTTCCGTAAAACACTATTAATGTAATTCATTTATTCTGTGGTTACAAAAAAGAAGATGGATTTCGGGGAAACTAATTGAATCTCATGGAAACAACTCTCGTAAGTTCAGAGAATGCTCAAGGGAATTCGTGAAGCTTCAAAACCTTTGCCGTCTGAAAAGTATGTTCTTTGGGTCCCGTCTTTGGAGTAGATATGTTTCTAAATAAATGAAAATTTTCACAGAACTTCAAATCAGTTCAAAAAACTTTGCATAAACTCAGTAGAATGTCGTGGAATTTGACTTAAAGTGTGCTGTACACTTACATCCCAAAATCTCACCTAATCTAACCAACGGTTCCGGATCTGACTCAACGGTACGGAATGCCTGAAGTCCACTTCATTTTTGGAAAGGCAAATCTACCCAGTCTCACATTCAGGGCGTCTCACACGCGCCCATGTCCGCCGTTACATACTTTGTACGGTCATCAATCAGCTTTACTATCGGATTTTTGATCTGAACTGCTCCGCCACACCGCTGCTGACTCATATCACACCCCCGATCTCCTAACCTGACCTACTTCGAATCTCCTCTCAGCTGCGTGCCATCGATCGCTCGCGGTGGGTTCAGCCTGATTTCGATATGACGCATTCAAGCAACGGCGACAACTACCCGACTTGGTGTGGCCGCGGTCAGTTGGTAACGCACAAACACACACCCTCCAGTCGTTCTTCGGCGAAATGCTATGTGATTTTCGAAATGTCCTGCTTACTTATGCAATCACTTCTGCCGTCCAGGATTTTGATCATTGCGTGGTATTTCCTTGATTGGGTACCGATCGGGCCGGGGCGGACATTTGGGGCCGGCAAATAAAGCCCACTATCCGACCAAAGTTGCGTGGAGATTAGACGCGTGTGCACAGAAGTTGAAAGTCTATTAAAATGTTACACTAACCTCCCTCGGCAGCTCACAGCAGGCTTCGTACGACGACCGGGCGATTAAAGCAAGCGATAAATCCATGTGACACTAGTTCAAAATGCCATGACGGTGATGTCAAGCTATACCCAAGACAGTATAATGTCACTTCACTCAGCAACCCATTAGGTTCAAATTAGGTCAATTTGAATCCCACCTGGGAGAATCATCGCGTCAGTTCCGTTCTTGCTGCACTCGATACCGTTTTCCCACTGTAAGCGACTGATCGCGCGAAAAAGCGAACCGTATTATTAACTACAAATAATAATGAAGCATAATTTGCATATTACCCCGCACCATGCCACACAGTCAGACACCACAGCTCAATCCACGCGGCCGTATCTTTCGAGTGCAAAAAGTTTATTTTCCTTTCGCGCAAGTCGGGCGGTCTCGGCGTGCGCGGGCCCAAAATGCCGGTGCTTTGCATATCACTCTCTTTTTGCGCTGCCACCCACTAGCCCCTCTCCCCCTCCATAATACGGGTCAAGTAGGGTTGAAGCCGGTTTGTTTCCCAGAGACTGCGGTCGCTCGCTCGCTCGGTCCGTCGGTCGATGGCTGGCGTGTGACTTACTCTTGTTGTTGTGGCCCCGGTTATTGTTGTCTTTTCATATCAACGACGATGACGACAATGTTGGGGAGCTACGCAATTGGGGTCCCATTGATCCCGCTCTGGTCCACCGTCCCGGTCTGTTCATCCGATCGTATCAGAAAAAGCGGGCGCGTTCGGAGAGTGTGCATTTTTTATTGTTATTGCAGCCCTTCTTGCTTTCAATCGGATACGGCGGTGCTCGCCTTTCGCTTTCGCCAGACAGTAGCGGGCGGGGATCTAGGGGTGGTCAGTTGCCTAAGTAAGATATCAATTTCTTGATTATGAAGCTGTCGGTGGTGCTGGTTTTGGGCCTCGTGCGTCATAGCCTAGTGTGATTTCAGGTTGCCCGGCAATGGTTCATTGTGAGGAGAGCTAGGTGTTACTCAATATAAGCTGAAATTTAACAAGAATCTATTATAATGAGTTATAAGCTAGAAGTCTGATCATAGATCTCTTGAATTTTTGTCGTTAATGTAGAGAAATTTTAACTTTGAAGCGATGTTCCGATTTTTCATGCGATTTGTGCCTCACTGAAGTTGCAACCTTCATTAAAAAGTCCCACAAGAATGACGACGTGGTGTTTTGGCCGGATCTAGCATCGGTTCATTACTCAAATAATTTGCAATTCAGTTTTTTAAATTTTTTGTTCCGTTTTATTTACTCTCCACCATGCACACATTAGTAGTTTAGATTGAAGTTTTTTTTTCTAGATTTGTTGTATGGATCAATCTCTTGAAAATGATAAACAATTTTGTTTGGCATCGTCACACTAGATGTTGAAAACGTCTATAGAAAACCAGGCTCCAGGTCTATAGGAACCAGGCGGCAGCTTTTCTACCAACTCCTGAATCAACAAGGGATTGATGAGATGATCATTCATGTTGGTTGCTTCCAGATGATCGACTAGTTGTTGTACGGTCATCCCAAATCCGTTGAGCGAAGCCAGACGGTCGGTTTTTGACGGTTCCGCTTTCCGTACTTTGACTACCAGAGTATTTAATAGCTGCTCCGGTCGACCATACAACATACGAAGAGTCTCTATGACTTGGTACTGCATTTGGCATAAATAATCGACTCCGCACTGCGTCCACATGCCTCGTTTGCCGTTTCAAAACAAGAGATGAATAGTCGTCCAGTAAATATCGGCAACTTTTTTGCGAGAAATTGTCTGGCAGATAGTTGAGCCTTTGTAGGGACTCTTTGAACCTGTGCGTCATTCGCCTATCACCAAGCTCTTCACTTTCCGACTCCGATTTCCCATCGGCTTCCGTTGATATTTGAGGGATAGGATCCTTTTCAGTGTCAACAAATTGTGGATTTACCCCGGAACTCTTCGGCGTAGAATGCTTGCTGTACGCATCACGGTAGTCTGATTGCCTTTCTGGAAATCCGATGCAAACTTCAGCGGCCACTTTGTTCGCCGTACTTCCTTGCAGTTGATCCAACTTGCCCTCCAATTCCTTATGCATGGTTTGTTGCTCCTTACGGTAGGCTTCTTCTGCTGCAATGGTTTTCTTCAAATGCTCCTTTTCTATTTCGAGCTCCATCTGCTTTTGTCTCTCCATTCCTTGCCTTTGCTCGGCCAGTTCTCGCTGAACTTCAAGACGCCGACGATTCACGAGTTTCTCTGGCTCCATCTTATGCCTCTTCAATTTACGCGTATCTTCTATCTGCAACAATTCCCGTTCTAGTTCCTCCACTGTAGATGCAAGTGTACTAGCTGCCTTCTCGGGATCAGCAGCTGGCATATATTCGCCACCATCTTCCGTATCTTCCCCTTTAGCTTTTCCACCATTCCGCTTAGTATTCGGGTCTACATTGTCGATGTCATCTGCACTAGCCTTGCAGTTGGAAGAAACCCAGGAGACATCCTTAATATCGGCGGAAACTCCCACGCACATGAAATGGAACCACTGGAAGCAATTATCGGATCCTACCATGCCAACGTCATCCCCCTCCGGACCGTTGTATTTCGCACAGTTGTAGCTAGTTACTTCGTTGAGGTTTAATTCGCGAATGTTCATTTATATGTATGTTCGGATACCGCACGAAACTGGATTTTTAGAAACAGCTCTTCTTTTGTGCAGCTTAAAACTGGAATATAAATTTTATTGTATCATGTTTTTTCTTAACCTAAACCAAACTTACATGAACTGTTGCTTCTAGTTTCCGTCACCGCACTGCGGATTCTCGTGATGAGTCTTTTTTTGCTAGACCTATGACCAATATGTTAAATAAATAAATCAACGTATATTCCACAAATATACGTATATAAAAATAAACTTACAAATTAAATTCCAGAACATTCGCTATTACTCACTAGCTATTAAAGTTTTAATTTAACAATTCATTTCACAATCACTTCTCAATTCGATTTACTTTGTTTTTGTTTTGATATTTTCACCGTTCGTGTGCCGATGACAATCTGCATCAAGGGCTATGCTCGATCAATGTATTTTTGTTTTGTTCCTGCTCATAGGTTGGTTATTTTCACGCAGTGTTCCCAGCTTGCGGTGCCTCAACAACCTTTTATCAACTTTGATGTACAGTGTGAGGAAATATTATCTACACGGGAGATAATCCACACATATTTATTGGCAATTATGTAGTGGCACAGAGAACAGACATCCAAGCTGGAGTGCACACCGTGTGTAAATTTCTGTAACTGCCATTTTAAAATTACAGCTCGTGTCCGTTAGTTTTGGTGAATCGTATGTTGATGGCGCCACTTGCTCACTTTGAGATTTGATAGCCTGTCAATTTTATTTTGGAGCAACCTAGACTAGGCGGCGTTGTTCTTCAAACGGTTTGCTTTTAAAAGGAAAAAAAAAATGTTCGAACCTGGATGTCTGTTCTCTGTAGTAGTGGTTCATTGTAAATTCATAAGAATGTAATTTTAAATCCTCATAAAGAATAGTTTGTACTGATTTGGGTTCGATATTCAATGATTTTGCCATTTTTTTGATTGACAATCTAGAATTTCGATTACCCCTTTGACGAAATGTACTTCGGTTCTGATGGGTCCTCTAAGATCTTTTTTTGCCTCTTCCTGAACGATCCTCTAAATCTGCAATGAATCAGGGATGCCACATAGTATTTAAAAATGTCTGCAGGGAACATTGTAATGTCTGTTTTTGTCTGTATTGAGGATATTGACAATAATTTACGTCAAGAATATGGGTGAGGAAACTATTTTATTTGAGAGCAAGGTAAGGGATGGCTTTGCCGAAATAACTATTCTGTTGAACTCTTCCTTTAAAAACATTGCCTTTGCCTTTTCCATTTTTCGACTGACACAAAGTTTCAAGAGAACCTCTTATATTTTATGGATTCTTGGATTTTTCAAATTTACACATATTCTTGAGGTCCTTCTTATTTTGTAGCAATTAACGTATGCATTGAATAAAATATCGTATGCGATTGAGTTTGTAATAAAAAATTCAATCTAAAAAGCTTAGCGATGTTTATCCGATTTAGTTTGGTACGCAGTACGATGAATAAATGACACATCGTATAGGAGTCGAAAATTTGCATTCTTTACGATTTAACTTAAACATAACGCGATAAACGCCACAATTAATTGCGATTTCGACTAACAATATAGGAATATACGATACTATTTGAACACTGTTATGCGACTTGTGGTTGTCTGGAAAGGAGATAAACATTACGAAGTGCCTGCCGTAAGTTGCCTACTGCATCAAGAAGTATCACACGGAGGAGAATGGGGCCTCTTGTGCGAACCTGACCTCAGTCCATTGTGCCAAAAGATCTTTGGAGGAGATGGACCGGATAATGATAAACATTGTATTGAAGGCGCTGACTATCCCAATGTCCATAAGCTTCGACCGATAGAAAATGTTTTTTCGAACCTCAAATTGAGAATCTACTCCAATGATTTTGTCGTCAAAACTGAGAAGCCAAGACCAAGAACGAGTTGCCGAAATCATTTTTTTTATCGGCTATGGATAAGGTTTCGGCCCACTGCAACGCAGCGAAAACTTTTCAACAGATGTCTCAAGGTACATAGTATCATTGAAAATCCTGATTTACAAGTAAATAGGCTTTGAATATCAATGTGGATTCTACAGATACTCAAGAAAAATTGCTTCCACGCTTTTAAAAATTTAACCTTTTTTTCAAATAAAATCAACGTTTTTAAATATTATTTGACTTCTGATAAATTCCGAAAATTCCAATTTTGGACAGATTGTTTTTTTAAATAATTCCATTTATTAAGTTGGTAGAAATCATTACAAGTTTTTTGAAAATAATATTCCGCTTCCATTCTAATCTTTATTTCTCGGTAATCTGATAAGTTTCCTGATTTTTTATAAGATTTTCCATTAAGATCAATAAATTTGAAGTGAATGCGTTGGCATCTTGAAAATGAATACACTGTAAATGTAGTTTTGCGAACAAACAAGTTATCAGTCCGCTATCAATAAAAGGTATGGCGAAGCTCAAAAAACGTTGCGCAAATTTTCAAAATATTAAAAATGATGACTTCCCGCATAATCACAAACCATTCCTGGGGCTTATCCGTTATTGTTGACGACTGTTTCCGTTATTGTTACGACATTTACCCTTATACCCTTGACAACTATAAACTAACAATCTCCTATATAGTTTTAACAATATGTCAGATGGTAGAAGGCCAAATAACAATATACTGAATAGGCGGTTAATTTAGGTTACCATAAAAAAATGGCAATTTTCACGAACAAAATTTTGGCTGTACTCTGTGCCAATCAGTTGGTATATAATCCAGACCGAGTGTAGACAATAAAAACACCTTTCATTGACAATATGGCACGCATAAACAATATGTGTTAATGTAGAGAGTGTATGGTGAAAATGAGATTAAACTATTCAATAACAACAACATAAAATGTTATTATACATCTTACATTCGAATTATAGTTTTGATTATATAACAAATTGTTTTTAGTTATGCGGGTTAGCGTAAAGTCTATTTCGATATAAAAGGAGCCTCAAAACCACTGAAACATCTGAGGAAATGAACAGTTTCCGAAATACTTTTTTTTTATAAATATAGGATTCTTTAGGTCATGAAACTTTGTGGTTTTGTTTGTAATGAACCAAGGCTAAATGCGCCATAGGTGTGCTTATTTCAGCATCTGTCAAATCCGAATTATACACTGGATGGATCCAATGAGGTGTATAGACCTCATTGGGATGAATCCTTGATTGGTGGTAACATCAACATCGAATCTTCTATATCACATGTGAAGAAGGCACCTTCAAACTTTTATGCCGAGTTGGACATCACTGTGTTTACCACTAGTTGATTTTGACGGATAATACTTTGAAGAATCACAATGCAACATGCTTGAGTATGAATTGAACGTTTACAAATTATTCATATACAGGAAAAAATCTTGTAGTAAAAACTACCATTTCACCCGACTATGCCTATCTTTAAAACTACCATGAAATTTCAGTCAAATTTACTACGTGGTATATTTGACAGACCTCATATTGATATCAACCGCAACATCGTTGATCTAATCGCAGGCATCAAACGCATTTATAGTCAGCTGAAAATTGTTGGTGATTGCGCTTAATTTAACCCTCGAAATGGTAGTTTCTACTGCGACTTTTTTTTGCGTGTATCAATCACTTATGTCTTTTTCGGTTATTGCCAGTGCGGAACTGGGTTCGCCCTAGGTCCGCCCTAACAGCTGTCAAAACGTTTTTTTATTGAATCGGGTCGGATCTGGATCCGCTTCGCACTGGTTCCGACCCAACATCGATGAGGTTAGCTCTCAACTTTATTCGAGGTCCAACCTGGATTCACCAATACAAAAACATGAACTGTCAAAATAAAAGGTTTATGTTTGTTTATGTTTATTTTTTGCACTAACACCATCATACTTACTCAACTTTGGATCCGTTTTCGTTCGGTTATTGCGAGTCAGAGTCAGACCTGACCCAGGTTTAAAACCGAAAACGACAATATATTCTTCGATCATTTCCAGCATCAGCACGCAACTGGCGGACCCGCTCGCCAGTCGTGGCTTATAATAACAATCTAAAGAAAACACAACTTATATACCTAGGGAGAATCTAGTTTTACATAACCTACACACTTAGAAAATTTTACAGTATTCGGTAATTTTTTACCGAACTTTCAACAGCTGAACGTTCGGTAATCCGATTTAACGGATTTCGGTGAAATTTTACAGTATTCCGGTAAAAAATTTACCGGAACTTGTCAAATTTTACCGAAATCCGTTAAATCGGATTACCGAACTGTTCAGCTGTTGAAAGTTCGGTAAAAAATTACCGAATACTGTAAAATTTTCTAAGTGTGTATCCTATTTACAAGGGATGATAATAACAGCTTAACAACATTCGGTTACGCAATAAAGAATTACTTCTAGTAGATGGTCTCCTAGTATTATTATTGTATGTAGATTCAAACTTTATAAACCAAATATATATAAGCGAAGATAATAACTGTTTTTTTTTGAAAATTTATTCGGTCTGCAGCCGCTAGCACCGAAACAAACGTAAACAAAACTACTGATTTTGTTTCGAAAAACTTGCTTGCTTGGATTCACTTGCTCGAAATACTTAAAACAAATTTCGACACTGTTGTCAGAAGTGAAAAGGATAACTCGAATATATATGACATGGCGATTCGAGTAAGAATCGGTGACGATGAGACGCGATTACGCGATGAATTTCGCGATTCATAATACTGTTGCGAATAATGGATGCTTTTTTTGTGAAGTTGATAAGGATTTGCAGCGATTCAACGTGCAATCGCAAAATCGCGGATCCGAGGGCTAAATTAGAAACACACACCTACGTTTTTTTGGCAGATTTTGTTTCATTCATTTAGTTGCAAGCGTAGCAGTGCTCGCCCCGGGTTCAGCTAGTAAATAAATAAATAGGGTATGTGTCCCTTGACTCAGCCTAATATGCAACAATCGATTACATTTTTCATTGTAACTCATAAAGTATTTGAGCTAGATACAAAATTTAACTAGCTATACACTTCCTAAGATATGTTTAATAAGCAATCTGGTAAAATGTATCACAAAAAGCTACACAACTTGTTTTATAAAGTCAGAAACTTACGAGGGATATGGATGTAATGTCGGTTTATGGGTACCAAATTGGGTCTAATCATGGATGCAAGTTCGTCCCATTCGATTGATTTTCTACAAAATGCAATCTTCGTAACGGGTTTCTTCCTGATTTTCTGATTTAAGGCTTTCCAGCTGTATTCGCTCTACCCAACAAACAATTTCACAAACCAAACTGTACTTAAACTGCTAAAAAACACTTAAGTGAGTTTTAAACATGATTTAGCGGTCATTCGACAATCAAAACATTATAATTCGCTCTACACAGATTTTGTTACTTTAATTTGTGTTAAGATGAGCCATATGAACAACATTTAACCAGAACTCAGACATTTGTATTGTAAATGTTACCAATAACAACATTTTTACTACGCTTTTCATACAACAGGCCATATTTGGGAACATAGAAAAAAATATGTCCCTTACATTGGGTCTACGTTTGCTTGTTAAATCATTGTTATTTTAATTATGTGACCTGTAAGTTTATAACATGTGACTATATTCTGTACATCTTGGCTGCACTATTCGGTTTATAGGTTCAATTTCGGCAAATTTAGATCATTGGAAGATCGTATAGATAATCTGTTCAGCTTAACCAGTGAAATCATGATGCCCCAAAAGTTCAAGAAATCGAAAATTACGTGGAAGTGAACTACTATAAATTGACTGATTATGTCTCAATTGCTTTGAAATCAACCGGTCATCCTGATAGCAACATGATTTTGTTGATTATCGAAGAAATAATGACATATTTGGTACATAGGCCGAATCAAGGAGCTAGGCTAACATTACATCCCGTTACCCTAACTGCTTTCAAACAATTACATGGTCAAACATAAATATTCCCAAATAAGATTGGTTGGCCAAATTAAAATGAAAACGCCACTCCCACAATCCAGTAGCATAAATTAATCACGATCCACAGGATATAATTAATCGTGTTTGTCTGTCGATGCCGTTCATCGAAAGAAATATGCCTCCACACAGATACCAACGAAAATCCAAGCCAACCGTTTTTCGTGCAACAAAATTATATTGCGATCCGTTCGGTAAAAATACATGTATAACCCGGTGTTCGAGAGGTAAACACAGAATCTACCATACCGTCCAATTCATTCAAACCCGATGTTGTCGGCTTGGCTTGCCATAATGATTTAACCGCGGATAGTGTTTTGTTCCGGCCGCTGACTGCTCATTACCGAACTGTGATTGAATGGACAGATTGTCAACACGTGAGAGAAAATAAAAAAAAAACCATTTTGTTGCATCCCATGGCGGCGATCTTGAAAAAAAAAACAGCCACACGATCCAATCCAACACATCGCAATCCGGGGGCCGTTTAACCTGCTGTAAATGCGCTCATTTTATGGTTATAATATCAATTTCCGTTACAATGTGTGGTTCCCGCGTCTGATTATATTCGCCGACTTCGGAGTCATAAAATAGAGTCACTTCCAGAGCTGGATTGAACTTACTTCGAAGCTCATTCAATTTCCCTACCACCGTACACGGAAGGGGGTGCAATTATCGTCATTCGATCTGCTCATTCATAAATCGGAATCGTTTTTGCCACTTCCCAGCTCCATCTAATTGCAAATGTGCTTCAACGTTGGGTCCCTTCTATAATTTAGATTCGCTACGATTTCTGTAACGATGGACGATTGAATGCCGCCCCCCAAATAGTCGCTCTCACATGGATTAACTTCCGCTTGCATTGGGTTGTGGCTACACTGAGAAAAGAACCCTAGGCCGGCTTCCCATTTCTCCCTCTCCTGTGCGGAAAAGCATCACATTTCGCACCACTTTGAGGCTACGGGCAAACTGTGCGATGAAGTAATCGGAAACGTGTCGTTTGTGGCGCTTGGTCACCGTCTCGTGTTCCGCGGTATCTCCCCACCCCTCGAGGGAATTGACGTTGAGAACGTCGTCCCAACGAACGAGCGGCCTACCTAAACTGCTGCTGCTGCCCATCCATTCATCTTTTCCCGCCTTGTTGCTTCGTAGTAGGCTGCTGCCGTTGCTCGTGTCCGTCCATTCATTCATTCATTGATCCGTCTGTCCGCACGTTCCTCACAGCAACAAACCCCACGAGAGAGGAGCGTAGCATAGAGTAGGGGAGCAGAAACATTCATTCAACAAAAAGTAAAAAGTTGAACGAAATAAAAAAATGATCCCCACGAAATAGGAGACCAAGACCGACGAAACAGGGACAGAGGGTGGAAGTAACTCTACTTATTTATGCTATTTGGAGCTGGAAAAATAATCATCGTGCAATCCTGGGGCTCTCCCTAGCGATGACGACTGCGAGAGAAACGAGATTTGAAACACGAGCAAGGCGGAAAAATGGATGTAAAAATAGAATGACCCGTATCTTATTTCCAACCCTGTGTCTTCGGCATTTGCAGCGCACAAATTCGTTTCATTAGTGCGAATTATTCACGGTCGGCGAGAGCTGATTGGAGTTCAGTTCCGTCCGGCTGCAACAAGTATGTAATGAAATGTTAACGAAGGAGTAAAATTCTTCGCTAGAAGTAGACGATCGCGAGGAGGGCTCGTGAAATGATCGATTGAGAAAGCTTTCGGGATCGGTGCAGGCACGCAACTCCAAGGCACGATCCATTCAGTACGCACGTGGTTCTGCGGGAAAATTTATGACTGGGAATAATCAACGGCGACCGATGCGCGGGGTTGGTTTGTTTTGTATGAATCAAAAGAAGCCTACCAGTCTATTTCTGTACGAAGAAAGGAAATCCAAAGACTGAAGAAGTGGTTGGTCTCAAGATATAAATGATACCGCGGTGCCTAGTGCTGTGTGCTAATGAGCCGATGTTGGGATCAATTTAGAGTTCATATATCATGGAGATAATGGGGGATACAGTTAATAAACTGCGATGATTATTGCTTTTTTGTTTCGAGCAATGTTCCAAGACAAGCATGGCTGTTGGTGAGGTTTACATTTGATTTCAATTGCAGAGATGCCAGGTGTATTTGGAAAGAACTGAGATCGAGCGAAGGTTGTGTCGACGAATGAAAAACTCATTTAGAACATTCTATGATGCCAAAACACGAAAGAACCAGGGTCTTAACCTGAACTTTCGTATAACAAGAATAAATGTTTAGAGTATGGTGATAATTGAGTTGAAAGTCAGAACATTAATGAATGTTATAGAAAACATTTACAAAGCACAGGGCATATGATGATGCTTGAAAGTTTTCTTGTTCAGCGATCTTTTAGAATACACAGAATATATTAAATTCAACGAGTTTGGTAGAAATATAATTTCATTAAAAATTGGAATACCATTACGATAATATTATAGGCCTTCGTTTTTCTTGTAATTGCATAGGATTTAGTTAGTTTTGCAGATATCCAGGATACTTGTTTTAATCTAATAACTCACGATTTCTCAGCACGATTTACTTCGATTCGTTGTTGTGATAAGCATCAAATTGAGCACTGTGTTTTCAAAATCATTGAAAATCATACTGTTTCTAACGAATTCGTCACTTGCACTAAAGAATACACTGCTTATTGTGGCGAGCAGAAAATTAGTTGTATAAGTTGCGAATTTAGTATGACTATGGGAATTACTTCACTGATATTTTCATTAGGCAAGCACTAGAAGTGAGTAAACTACGATTAACAAATACAAAATCTCTATCTCTGCTAAATTTCTTACTCATCGGAATCGTTAGAGAAATTTTCTTTTGTCTCCCCTTTTTCGCTCGTTGTTGTTTTCGATGCTGGCTTTCTGAGCACTGCTTGCGTCAGCAGCTGATCATGTAAATCACGCTAGGTCACTGGTTACGCGAGCGATGAAAAATCCTACACGCAAAGAAAATCCACGGTAAACACCGACAAACCGACATGTGTCAACTCACTTCGCATAAGATCGATCAATGTGCACGATCCCATCTGTCAAACCTATGAATCATGTTATCTAGATCAAACAAATGTGTCCATGCCAGACATGACCTTCTTATGAATTAAAGGTTCACTCAACGTACGCAATGAAGATAGATGTCAGTTATATGTTTTGAACAGAAATATTGAGACATTTTCTATTGTCATTCATGTCGGTTTGTCGGTGGGTTAAATTAAGCGCAATCATCAACAATTTTCAGCTGACAATAAATGCGTTTGATTTTACCATGCCTGCGATTAGATCAACCATGGTGCGGTTGATATCAATATGAGGTCTGTCAATTATACCACAAATGTTGAAGGTTTTACCATAAACGTAGTAAATTGGACTGAAATTTTATGGTAGTTTTAAAGATAGGCATAGTCGGTTGAAATGGTAGATTTTACTACAAGAATTTTTTTCTGTGTAGAGTTTTTTTCATTAGGGTGAATCTACAATTGAGAGATTCTCTCCGGGCTCGCTCTCTTTCATTCATTCCAGCGCTATTATAAAACTTACGAGGCATTCTTTAATACAGATCGAAACACAACAGTGCTGGCTAGCATACTCTACAAATAGTAGAATGAAAAACGTAAAGGTGATTGGTTTATGAATGAAAGAGAGCGAGCCCGGAGAGAATCTCTCAATTGTAGATTCGCCCTAATGAAAAAAAAAAAACCCTAGAATCAACAGAAGAATCAAACTTAAATTCACATTGCTGGTAGTAGTTGTGATTGGACTCTAGAAGTGCTTTTTGCGCATTTTAAAGTGTGATAAAAGTGCACGTTTACGTCAAATCGTTTTGTTGTATTCGTCGCACTTATCCTTTATGCTGAAAGGTATAAGTTCTCTGAAGACAGGAAATGATTTGACGTAAACGTGCACTTTTATCACACTTTTTCTGTTTTTGTCGGAGTTCATTTTTAACTGCAATCAGAATACCTTTCAGCATAAAGGATAAGTGCACCGAAGACAACAAAACGATTTGACGTAAACGTGAACTTTTATCACACTTTAAAATGCGCAAAAAGCACTTCTAGAGTCCAATCACAACTGCAACCAGCAATAATAAATATTAATTATTATTAATTATTATAAATTATTAAAGAAGTAGTTTGATTCAAATAAAAAAGAACATTTTGTTTCCTGACATATCCACCCCAAACTTTGAAGTTGCCTCTATACAATAATCAGCTTCGCAAATGTGATATTATAGAGAAAATCTCGAATAATTCATGATTAGGGCCTAAAAGCCATGTGTAAACAATGACTTTAAACGTTGATCCCTCACAAATCACGACAATCCTACCATATCCAGCTACTCCATTTGGTAGAATTAACATTTTTTACCAGATGCTACTTTCATTTCACGAGAGTGATTTAAGATTCAAGAGAAATCGGCATTGAAAGTCATTGTTTACAAATGGCTTTAAGGCCCTTAACATGAATTACTCCAGAAATTTGCATGTTTTTCCATTCGTATCATCAAAGAGAAAATCTAGACAAAATCGTCAATAGGTCGAAAGTAACATTTGTAAACAATGACTTAAAACGTAAATTTCCTGGAAATGCCAGATTGCTAACATCTACATCCACTACCAACGGGAAGGTAATAACTCCTTGTATCTATTTCGGGTGCTATTTGGTTCGTGGGAGTAAGCAGATCCCAGAAAAATACGCTAGAAGTCATTGTTTACAAATGCTACTGTCGACCTTGTGACTATTTTGTCTAGAAATAAGAAAATGTTACACTCAAAAAAATCGTCTCGTTGTTTCCACGTGAAACGCACGTAATTTTCGTCCACTGCCAAAACCAGTAATAAACACGTGGAATTCACGTAACAGCTACGTGATTTCCACGTAAGTCCACATTCTACGTGAAAATAATATAATTGTTACGTGATTTTTCACGTACAATTCACTGGCACGTAATGTTCACCTGATTTTACTGAAGAAGATTTGGTTACGTGTTCAGGTGAAAGTTACGTGAAATTTCACATGGAAATAACGTGACGATTTTTTTGAGTACCAATTAGAAAATGTTATACTTCTCTTGAGTTATTGACATTTTATGAATGCAAACGTCCTTGAAAATAAACAAATAATTAGTAGGTTATTTCAAACAAACACATTTTTAGTTTCAACCATTTTTGTTCGTTTATTTTAACAAACGATTCAGTTCAAACCAAACTAGAATTTGTTTGTAGCAAATCTTACATGTTGGTTGTCAAAATGAATCAACCAATATAATGGTTCATCCTAGCGAATGTTAATTTGCTAAGTCGAGTTATAAGTACGAGACACTGAAGAAATCTGCACATTGTAGACGAAATACGCGTATCTGTCAAGATAAGCAAAGGTATTTGGAATTAAATGGAAAATACAAGTTTTTCTTCTAATTTCTAGCCACAGATTTGTTTTTTTTTGTATTGGTAAGGAAAAAGTGAGTTGCCAGTCAAAGGGTCAGATTTAATATAGCAATAAGTTGATTACTGAGCAATATGATTTTAACGTTATTAGATTCGAAATTTCACACAACAAACTAGAATTGTTCAATTCGAGCTTGAAAGTCTATGTGCGCGTATACCAACAATCAATATGCAACTAGCGATTTGAAATTGGTTCACTGTTGTAGAACCCCTTGGTCCGAATTACACCTTGAAGCCAGCACCTCGCTATACACGTTTGCGCCTTTGTTTTGATTTGCTGTGTTATTTTGACAGAATACTTGAGAGTGTGTTCGTGTGAGTTCATTATTGGGGGCGCATTATTGAGCTTGAGACCGAGCTTGGGACCGATGTGCTAGTACTGACTGAGCCAAGAAAAAATTGTATTTGTATGGGACTTACTGGTCTTAGAGTTAGTCTATGCTTATACTCTATATGAGAGGAAATTTTCCAGAGGATAACTCCTAGGAATTTCATTGTTTTTATTCTCTCAAGTTATTATTATTAAATAGGGGGAAGGGTACCAGGCTGTTACACACCGATTGCCTGTCGATCTGCCAAATTTGGTAGACATCTGAATTAAGTTATCCCAGATTATAATATTGCGCCCATTATATCACAAAAAGTTGCGATTTGTTGAGCGAATTGAAGATAATGAAATAATTTGGTATAGATACCAAGCCCCCAAGACCAAGTCCCCTCGGATGGTGCTAAATAGATGAGTTTGGAAATCAATGGAGGAATCCAGGTAACGCAGAAGTTAGGTTAAACCATTAAACGTCGCAGATGACGTTCTTTCAAAATGGTTTTTCGAGCTGCTTAAGCAAAGTAATTGATGATGAATAGATAAGAAAATCATCGATAATGACGATACTGGCCAATTACATACATCTAGAAACATAGATAGAAAGTTACCATCAATTTAAGTTTAAGATACTACGATGTTTAACCTCATTTTAGCTTTACTTGGATTTCTCAATAGAAGCATAAAGTTTCTAGAAGACGTGATTGCTTCTAGGGTCTCAAATTTCTCCAAATCCTTCAATCGTAATGTATGACATAGATTGCTTTTTTGGACACAAATATTGTTGCAAATATTAGTTTCACTATGAAAACTAGTTTGTAGAATGTAGTTGTACAAATTAAAAATTACTAGAAACAAAGAGTCTGCGTCGAGCATCAGATATGAACGGTTGTGTGGATGATTTTTTTTTCAGTTCATTTATTTGTTCAGGCTCAAACGATTTAACTTTACAGCGCCAAGTTTTCATATTAATATACATCAACTATCTTAAACCTAACGTTAAGGGAATAGGACCGATTACTCGCGGCCGTCTCGAGGTAAATAGGAATAACAACTGAAAGGATGGAAAGGTGGGCTGGAATTTGAAGTGTGGTTTATATAACACATTTTTTTTTTAATTCTAAATTGTCTAAAAACTAAAACTATACAACTTTTGGCTTCTTTTGCCTTGAAAATGTTTGAGAAAGAAAAAAAAAACACACACATACACAGAAAAAAAACTTAAAGTAAACATACAGGTTAAACTAACTACAATCTTAAACTAATGTTAGTCAAAAACACATAAATGAGTTTCATAAACTCTAGGTCACGCAGAGCCAAAATATCTCGAACTGGTACATTGGGGTGTCTACCTCGAGCCCGCAGGCAATGATAAAATGTGGATGATTTGTTGCGCACTATTTTGTTGTCGGGTGTATCTCTTTATCTATTGTTTCGATTTATATTGTAGCACGAATCACAGAGAACAGACATCCAAGTCAAATTCAAAAACTGTGTAAGAAATGTAACGGCCATTTCATAATCGTAATGAACTGGCAATAGCGTGGTGGCGCTGGCATCGCCACCCATTGACCAGCTTGAAATCTTAAGCTTGTAGTACACTGTTTGTCCAATAGCCAAATATTTGGCATAGGCAGCTAGACAGCTGACAGATATCATAGATGTTTGTCAGATGCCTATCTGCCTATGACAAATATTTGGCTATTGGACAAACAGTGTACTACAAGCTTTATTCATCAACTAATTTTTTTTGGCAGCTCAGTTCTTTCACGCACGGTCAACGAATCATACCCATGTTCTATTAAAAATCGCAAGTGGCCACAGCCCGAGAGATGGCAATTTAACGTATTTTAATTTGAATCCTTACACGAGTTTTTTTGAGAAATATATTCTAGTTTGGATGTCTGTTCTCTGTGCACGAGTGGTTCAGTGAGCACAGAAAAAAAACAATAAAGCTGGTTCCCAGTGAGATGTGGTGTTTCGTTGGGTGTGCTGAATAGGCGGTTAAGTTGGGTTACTATAAAAAATGGCAATTTTCACGAACAAAATGTTTGCTGTACTCTATGCCAAAAAGTTGGTATATAATACATAAACAACATGTGTTAATGTAGATGTTGTATGGTGAAAATTAGATTAAACTATTTGATAACAATAACACAAAATGTTAGAATATATCTTATATTTGAAATATAGTTTCGACTATATAGCAAATTGTCTTTGTTATGCGGCCGGCCGGCAACAAGCAAACCTCTGTTGGTATAAATCGATCCAAAATATCAAGCGTTTGTTCTAACTACCTTGTTTTCTCAATGAATAACTACCATCACGTTGTGTAAGTTACCCTAATGGCATCCTTACCGTTGGTTTAAATCGGTCCGAATCGGCTTTCCACTGTGTCAGGCAGGATTAAAAATTACGTAGTTTCCCAATGAAAAACCGTCATCATACTTTGTGAGTGTCCTCAATAGAATCCTTACTGTTGGTATAAATTGATTCAGATCGAAAATCGGTACCAGTTACTAAATGTCCCACTAAACAGCTTATCGTTTATCAAAACGAACCCTGCTGCCACCCAACCTTGGTATCCAACATCCCAGTGGTTTCTCGTGGAAGTGCAGAGGTGTTATCGGCTTTCAAAAAGCGAGTATCACGTCAACATATTCCTACCCTTTCCTTATTTGACCTGCACTCGGGTGGGACCGGCGCCGTTATTGGATTAGTTCCGAATCACCAGTTTTTCAAAACGAAAATAGAAAAGCCTGATGACTTGCAAGAACAATGTCATGTAAAACCAGATGCATTCAGAGGTCTAGCTTATAAAATTCCAAAGCATCGTTCATAAATTGCAGCTTATGCAATTCTTAAGTTTATTTGCCTGAGTTTAAAGAGAATGTTCAAATTGAAAATTGAATCAATCTGTTAAAATAAAAAACTATATCAAATATTTTTTTTATAAAGGAACATCTATTGATTACTTGGTTCGAATATAGTGAGCCAATTTTCAATCGGTAGCTTACTATTGTTTATTGGTTATACGATCTATAAAATTCAATATTTTATTATGAAAGATGCAACGTTATAAGGCTCGGTTAAATGTTTCCAACCTGGTGGAACACAGCAAAGGTTCTTGTTCACAAGAACCGATTGAGAAGACATTCGTTAAACTAGAACTTGTCTGATCCCTTCCGTAAAGTTGTCCCCGAACTCTCTAACCGTCTTCAAATCAAACAATCAACCACCCAAATTCCCCATGAATCAACGGTCGAAATTTCTCCAGAACGATTCACCGTGGCGAAAATTGATCGTTCAAACAACAACCTAGCGGATAGCAGCCTGATTCGATTTTCGTGACGCTTCTCGAGAGGCGCATTCCTAATGAAACGAAAGAAGAAAAAAAAATGTGTCACTTGATAAGTAGGCATTTACGTCGTGAAGTTATTCAAATTAAATTAGCAAACAGCTAAAAGGCCGGTCTCACGATCTACCAAACCAAGAAAGGACATTGACTCATCGTTGTGTCAGTTCGGTAAGGTACCGCTATCCGACGGATTGTCACTCCGAAAAAAAAACAAAAATACAAAATAACATCTTTCTCTCACTCTCCGTGAGTGACCTGTCATATTGGTGCTCTGATCGCATTGGGTTTGGCAGGCAGGTAGGCAGAGGCTTAAGGTGTGATCACGCAATTTGCGTTGAAGCTGGTTCCTTCTACAACTGTGAATAGCCGGTCATATTTTTAGCGTCTACCTGCGAAGTGGTAATATTTGATGAGCCATAACCCGTTTCGCGGTCGCTGAGGTATGAGTGGGTCGCAAAGAATACGATGCGCCCCGGCTTTTGTACGATGACAGTTCATTCACTCGCCGCTTGCTGATCGGAATCAATGTCAAGGACATTTGATTTTTTATTTTTTCGGAAAATAAAATGTGTGCGGAATGTTAATTGAAATTGGCAGATCGAATCGCTTGGGAAGGGAGGGGAGGAATGCGCGATCGGTCAAAGGGACAAACTACATTCCTGTGGCATTCCATTCCCCGCACTGAGTCATGACCGTCGTGGTTTTCTATTGAAATGCAAGGAAACAGAGTCTCTGAATACATTCACATTAACTAGGGAACGGAGGTATTATTCCGCCCGACGACGAAAGATTGGCTGGGTGGACAACCGCGCACCGCAGTCAGATAGTTAGGAGAGGAGTGCGGTTGCAAGCCGCGCGAGCGCGAATAATAGCAAATGAACCGTTAGTCCATTCAGATACGTTATTATGGACAGTTTTATGTGGTTGTTCAGGCGTGTCACAGTCGTCACTAAACCGTTTCTGTGGGATTGTTGTTGCCATTGCTTCGAATCGGCGACCAGTTTATCCGATCACTGACCATTTCTATGCCCAAAGAAGGTAAATGCTAAGTCAATTGTTGCTCGGGCACTTCCCGGACCGAGAGACTGTGGGGTGGGCTACATCCATGCTAAATGTGGGAATAGGACCGGAAAAAATCCAAACTTCGTCGGTTCCCTTGGGATGTTGGAAAATAGAACAAGTGAATTTCGTCGGTGGGCTGCCCAAATTAGAAGGGAACCCAATCATCGATAATGGAAACCAATAAAGATCGTAAATATTACATTTACATATCTATATTCAAACCGAAAGAAGTCAACACAGCCCAAAAAATGCGGGGATTTACGAAATGTGATCACCTCACCGGTGGTCAATGACACGCGCACGCACGTTAATTCTTGCGATGAGAAAAACAAACAGACACCTTGCTTCGTCATTCTTGAGCTGAGTGTGTGGTGGGATTTAAGGTGTGTCACATTTCTGTTTTCTTTGAATTTCAAATTATTTTGTTTTCATTTTTGGAATGCCACAGAGCGTGGTGATCGATTTAGTTGCTCACTTCATGCGCAATTCGATGACCCACTCAGGAAAAAGAACTAGGGTCGATAGTATGGTAATTGATACATGACTGTACTTGTCGATTGATGGAGTGAAATTGAGAAATTTAAAGGTTTTTACGACCCATTTGCATCGGTTACGAATGCATTCGTCATTGTGTAAATCTTTCGAACTAATGATGAGTTGTTGAAATTGTGATCACTTCCAAAAATTTAACTCTTTTTTTCTATAAACCAATGATTGGAAAATTGTTTAAAGATCGAAGCAGGCTATAGTTTTCGCGAAAAAAATATAAACAATATTTAGATATTGAATTCTAGTAAAGTAAATAAAGGCATATGAAAGTCTCTGTGACAGTAATAGTGAACAGAGTCGAATGCTTCCCTAATTACAAGACGGCCGAGTTTAACGCTCGGATGGCTTATATTATTTTTTTGGTTCAAACATTATCAACCTTCAGCTGTGAAAGAGTCATCACTTTAATTGAAGATACAACCCAATAAACATTACATGTTGAATAGCAGCAAATTCAACCAAACAATTGCTAAAAAATGGCTCATTCTGCTTTAAATAAACTGAAATTGTTTGATGGAAAGACGTCAGATTGAAAGTAGGAAGGGTATTCTAAACGATTGGATCCTTTGAACAAAAGCAGTTGGAATATGTTGAGGACATACGGAATGAAGTCCCAATCACTTCGAAGTTTTCTGAGAACAAAGTTCAAATACTATTAGGACTTAAAGCGTGAAATTTTCAAGAATCGTTTGATCCACTGGAGCATCCATTGGTTAGCAGCTTGAGCGTAGTTTGTTTTATTGTTTGTTATTTTTAGTATCAAAAATCGCAAAGTGATAATTAACCTAACCTACAAATCATATGGAAAAAGAACTCCTTCCAGTTTCACCTTAAGCAGAGTTCGTCAGCATCTAAGACAAAAAGAGGAAAGATATGCCCAGGATCTGAAATTAGTAATTCCTTGTCGTGACTAGCGGGCACATCTGTTCATTTCAACAAGGTTCAATAAACAAGTTTTTTAAAACAAGTTATCAAATACAGTTAATGAGGCCAGAGCACAGACTTTATACCTCTCCCTTGCTTTTTCGTACAATCGTTCTCACACGGCCGCAAGTTGAATTCAATGTGAGTGTCCACTTTACTCAGTCGCATGGGAGCTGCGATTCAGTTTCGTAAAAAGTGGAGTTACTCAGTCTATGATTCGCGGATACTTTGTCGTAAATTTTACAGAATAGCTACACAGATAGAAAGAAACATTGAATTTGGGAGAAAATAATGGGATATTTCATGTAAATTTAAGCAAGATAACACCTGAATCTAACTAGAAATGAGAAGAAATCTAGCCTATTGTATAAAAGATTGCAGACATTGTTGTAGGGCGCATGAAAAATTGTAAACAATTTTGTTGTTTACGCCTCCTTTGGCTTGGAAATAAACGAGGGGAAATTTTACGCACTTGTTAAAATTAATTATTTTTTCCTGAGTATCAATTGCACGGCCAGAAATTGAACTCAATTTGAGAACCCACTTTCCGCAGTCGCAGTTCATGCGAATTGAGTTCTTTTTCTGGCCGTGTACGACACAAAATACGAAGAGAGTCGTAGCTGACGGTGAACCTCCTAGTAAGAGCTTCGTTTAAGTTTGACAGTGCTGCGAACAAGGGTGCAACTATTCCAGCAACTAAATCATGCTAGAACACACGCACTCTAGAACGAAATTACTTTTGTTTGATAATCCACTACCAGTTGCATATACTGCATTCATCTAATGCTATCGAAGTACTCAAAAACTAAAAAAAACGTGACAAAGTTTTGACAAAGAAACGGGCTTGGAAGGGTAATGTCTGGTTCAGACTACAGAGTTATAACATGTTATAATGGTTGTCAAATAATTTCAAGAAGAAATTCATCATCAATATAGGCTTATAACATGTTATAACTCCATAGTCTGAAATTAGCATAAGTCACCTTCTTTATTCTGAACTCACTTTAAAGGTCAAAAAATGAGTCTTAAAAATTATATATTTGTTACCATCAATGTACTACTTATGTTGGGAAAATTTTTCAAGACAAACTGAGCAGAGTACACCCCTTTATAAGTATTTTCTCAGCGTCGTGCACACTTTTGACGTTTTTGTTTGTTAACGCTTGTTTGCTCCGTGGTCCTGTATTTACTACAATCGACAGAATTTTCCAAAACGGCTTGAAAGAAATCTTACAAAGCGCCAAACTTCTGAAGTAAGGTTATTTATTGTCGGTAGTTCCTCTTTTATTCGTGTAAAAAAAGTTCTATTATAGGCAACGAAAAGAGCAGCATTTTCGATTAAATGTTGTTTGTTTAAGAAAAATGGGACCTATTGGAATGGTTCACTATTTGCAAGGTAAGCAAATTAGACTTGAATAACCATGTTATCATATAATATTGTTCAGTGAAATGCTTAGATTCGAGGTTCAGAAATCGGTTGTGGAGCATATCCAATGTTGCCGAAGCCGACATTTCCTCTACTCATCGGTAGTTGGATTTTGTAAATATCTTCTTTAGCTTCTTTGAGTTATTCTGATTATATTTTTGTTTACACACTTAGTTTTTTTTAAACCAGTAAACTGTAATTTTTTACCGAATATGAAACAGCTAAACATTCGGTCATCGATTCGATAATATTTTAGTATTAAGGCTCGAACGCAGTGATAACGAAAGCGGAACGGCGACGGCAGCGGAATAGCCCAATCTGACTAAACCTGCTTGTTAGAGAGAAAACTGATTAGATCCAAGTTGATTCCAATTGGACATATCGACGTCATTTGCGACAACTGTCAAACTTGCCGTTTCCGTTCCGTTTCCGTCCACATTACGTTTAGGCCTTTACAGTTCGTTCAGTTAGTTTAGCTTCGCTACTGAGCTGTCAAAATTTACCGAAACGCTCTGTAAATTTTGCACAACTATTGGAAACGCGCGTTGTCATTTTTTCACTGGAGAAAAAAAATGTACAGTTGATCAGCAACATTTACAGATGCGTTCGTAAATGGGTTTCTTTTTTATCGGTTTTCTTTTAGGTTCTTACACTCAGGAGAACTAATGAGATGAATTTATATTTTTTCACATTCATTTGCGGTGCAGAATTTTGTGTTCAATCCTTATATCATATTTCCTTAGTAACTCCATGCTCAATATTTTGATATTCATTTTATGTTGAGCAGAAATAACATCAATTTGGAGAATTCTATCTTAAACATAATTGGAAAAATTTATCTTTTAACAATATTTCGTCTGCAATTTACAGATTTTTTTAGAGTCGAGTGGTCGACTTGAAGAGGACATGATCAAATCATGGCCGTTGACCTGAAAATACTCTTAGTAAATGTTGTTCCCGGTACGCAGACTCAATTTACGGATCAATATTAAATTTTGAGGTGCTGATGGATTGCAGCAAGTTGTGCTTGAAAACTGGCGTGTTTTGTTTTTGCTGCGTCCATTTCGTGCAAAGTAAAATCAAAAATATATTCATAACTCAACCTAAACCAACAGTGAAATCATAAAACCACCACGTGTTTTGTGTAAGATGTAGTGAATATAACCGATTCCTTCCAAAAAATTTTGATGGTCGTTTTTTTTTTTTTGTGATTCGCACATGCACTCGGAGGAAGAGTTAATATCAGCTTAGTTGAGCTTGTTAGTACTGTTAGTATTGTGCCACGCAGACATAAATGATCAAATTAGAGTATTTTTTCGCTTTGTCGTGAGTGACTTGATGCTTTTAAGCACTTCAAAAGTCAATATAGTGTCGCATCGTAGCGGGGGATTTTGATTTTTGGCAGTGTGTGTATAGAGAAAAAATAAAACCAGTGCAATGTAGAAAACGGACATTTGCTGGTCAGAAGTAATGAACGGAGATAACGCGGGCGTGACTGGCATATAACTTCAGGTGCAGATGGTGTACAGATGGATAGCTGTGAAGTTTTTTTCTTTAGATGCTTAATGATTGTGATTTTTCGAGTTAAATTTCTTCTCGGAAGTGTTTTTTACCTGATTTTCATTGTATTGCAATTGTGCCCAAAGTACTAATTGTAAATATTTGCCGAATAGCGGAGTGCTACTTCTGTAGAGACATAAATGCATCCTTTATCGTTATAGGAAAGCCGTCCAAACGAAGACTGAACATCAGCAACAATATCCGGTGAGATTTATCTGAATTTGAACGATACTGATAAATACGTGCCATCCTCAAAACAATAAGATTTGGTTATGGAAGTATATGCACAGTGACCTCGGAATGGACGTGAGTAACTAGGCATTCTGGAATGAGTCACTTCTATCACCTTCCAACTTCCGGGCCAAAAATGTTTGCCAAGTCGACCTTTTTGTCCGGAGTAAGTGTTTTGCTGTTAAAAAAATGACTGTCTGTGAAGGGTCACTTCACGACAATTTTTTTTAGAAAGCATGAACGCAATATCGTCAAGCGCTCCAAAATACGAATGTAATAACTACATAAACCAAAATCAAACAAATACGTAGGTTACATAACATCTTTGTTCATTACTTCATCTATTTTGTCTACATTCGCTGTACGAACAACATTGCAAACCACACCACATTTTATCATGGACGATGAGCTTCTATTTTGATGCGATATTCGTTTTTATATTTTGCGGTGTAACTGAGCAGCATTTGCAAGAAGTCACGGGAATGGAGCACAGCCATTTGCAGTCAATTTACAGCGAAAGGATCCAGATTAAGTACTTTTGATCAATATTGCAACACACCCGCATAATCACAAACCATTCCTGAACCATTTCCCTTATTGTTGACGACCGTTCCCGTTATTGTTACAACATTTACCCGCATAGCAGACAACTATAAACTAAACAATCTCGTACATAGTTATAACAGTATGTCAGATGGTAAAAGGTCAAACAACAATATGCTGAATAGGCCGTTGAGTTGAGTTATTGTTGTTCTGCTTTGTTGTGTTTGGAAATACGTTTGGCATATGGACACTTGACATACGGATGTTTGGCCGAATGGACGTTTGGCATAAAGACGTTTGGCCGAATGGACGTTTGGTCGAATCACCATTTTGCCGATTATTATTTTTCATTGGTCATTAAAACTCTAAAGAACTGCTCATGTTTGAAAGAAGGAACAATCTCACAAAAGAGTTATACACCGGGCAAGCGCTTGCTTCAGAAGTTTGCTTTCGGATACAGAAATACGTATCGTCATAAAAGGCCAAACATCCATTCGGTCAAACATCCATTCGGCCAAACATCCATTCTGCCAAACGTCTATATTCAAAACGACCCACCCCTGCCAAAATATTGGTATATAATGCAGACCGACTGCAAACAATGGAAAAAATCTTTCAATAGCAATATGGCATACATTAAAAATATGTTTTAATGTAGAGATTATATGGTTAAAACGAGATTAAACTATTTGATTATAATAACATAAGATGTGATAATATATCTTACATTCGAAATATAGTTTTGACTATATAGAAAATTGTTTTTCGTTATGCGGTTACTTATTACGTCAGTTGCTCCGATTTTACATTTTACCTGAAGAAAAGCAATTGTTTATGTTGCTAAATTTAGCTATCTTTTTCTGTCAAGTTGAATCATTTGGATTTGCAGCGAACTAAAATGACCGGCAATAGTAATAGTAATAGTAAAAATAAATGAAAAACTAAATGCTAAAACATATCTGCCAACCTTCAGAATGAAAAGAAAATGGTCCTGCGCAAGTAACCAACCCAAGTAAGCGGCTCTTTATGCCGTCAACGCACCTCATCAAGGTTTTCAAACACTGCTATAGCATTGGTTCTGGTGTAAACAGTAAAAAGAAAATCGAAATAACGCGCCTTTAGAATCATGAGAGTAACTCAAGAATCACAGGACTAACATTAAAGTGCCTTAATTAATGTAACGCGTAATTTTATTTAACACAATTTTTGAAGTATAGCATTGAGTAACATAACATTTCAACAGAAGTTCTAGCTTCATCAATCAATTTTTTTTTTGGTTTTTTTTTTCTTAATCATAAATATACAAACAAAAAAATCCAAAAAAAATTTAAACTAAATTTATTTTGCAGGAATATTGATAACATTTGACCAATTGATTAACATTCTGTGGCCACCAGATGGCAACCGGCGTACAACGATACCTAGAGAAATTCTGTGACCCTCAGAACAAAATCAGGTCCCAATACGTAGCCTATCATTTGGTTCACCACAAACACCTGTTCATTAGCTCCTTATCACATGTTTAAGAGTTATTCCAAACAAAATACCTAACCCGAGTATTGTTCAAACCTTATGAAAGCAAACCATAAAACGAATCAACTCGTGTATCAGGCGCCACCTCGCTTGAACTGCCATGCGCATATGTATGCGTGTGCCGTCACCCCTCGCGAGGGGTCCGCCGGTGATTTATCGCTGATCAATCACCGAATTAAGGCAATTTATTCCCATCCTCTTCCACAACCGATTAACGCAACGCTCGAGCCAGCAGCGAAGCGATGCGCCAGCGCTGCTTTATAAATCACCTGGAGGTGCAGTTCCATGCCAAATGACGGATCGATGGGACGGGATTATTTTGAGGGTTTTGTATTTTGTTTCTCAACAACTGTCAAATGAAATTATGTTTGAGATTAATTTTTAAGATGGAACAACTGCTTTTCAGGAGGAATCAAAATGGGTATTTATCGAAGCAAGCTTGGCAAAGTTCGCTTTTTTATGATTAGTTTCGGAGCGTCGTTCACACTTCTGCCATTTTTGTTTGTTTGTTTACGTTGATTTGCTTCGTGATCTTCTATCTATTACAATCTATAGAATTATTCGGAACGGCTTGAAAATGTTTTTTTATAAAGCAGTGAACTTCTCATGTGCATGAGTGTAATTATCATGTCTGTTTTTTATTCGTTCCATCTGAAATGGATGTGAAAATAAAGTACTATTAATCCGATTTAACGGATTTCGGTTAAATTTGACAAATTCCGGTATTTTTTTTTAGCGAAATACTGTAAAATTTTACCGAAATCCGGTAAATCGGATTATCGAACGTTTAGCTGTTGAAAGTTCGGTAAAAAAAATACCGAATACTGTAAAGATTATGTGTCCGGCTATTGATGCAGCACGGTACATACGTTTCAAAATCGGCATATTTTGAGAACGCTGAATTTCTATGATTTTCCGTACGTCAAACTTGAGGACGGCTCGTCAACTATAGTTCACACCGGATTAGTTCGCCATCCGGCATGGAACTGCTTCCAATTTCTCTTTTTTTTTTTATTCGCCGGATTTTTGACCGCAATCTGCGCATTTGTTGAGTTGTCTCCATTTTCTTCTGCGCAGTAGCGGTTGTGAGCGGCTGATCGTGCTCACAAACAATCACAATTCAATTAGAGCGGCTACAGAGTACCGTACTGCTGCTGCCGCTGGTTGCTTTGGTTTTGTTGATGGAGGTGTTGATTGGTCACTGATGGTATTCATTTCTTCTGCTCTTTCGAGGCCAGTGACATAATTGGAGGAGCGCCAGCAGCGGTTCGGTTTTTAAATCCGATTCACGATTGCCGGTGCCGAGAAATTCGGGAAGCTACACAGATTATGTCGCCATCAATCGCCCCTTATTCGATGCGCGCCAGTACTTTGGCCGTGAAGGGGTAATGGTGATTTGATTGGAAAATAAGTGGCTAATGAATGGTGGTAAATCACGGTCACGCACATTTCCTCGGCGTCGACCACAACAACAATAACAACAACAGCAACTCGTGGTTGATGGCTGTTTTAAGATTCCCGTTGGGTACCGCTCCACGATGACGGGAAAGTGGTAATCTTATCTACTTTCTAATAGCGGTTTTGGCTGCAATCAAACTGGGTACATGCGGGTTTTGGATTTGGCCGGACTCTACAGCTGCGGATGGTGGGATGGGAAGGGACAAACGTCACAAAAAGTGACACTCAACACCCGTGTCGGCACCAATCAGAGGCAGCTGCTGGTACCGTTCCGCCTGCTATGATCCAGGGCAAGGGATGCCAGCGAGGGGTGCAAGCAATGTGATTTGATGAGATAGATCTCCTCTCCGATTGCTTTCACAGCTGGTCACCAGACGCGTATGCGTTTTTTTTTTTCTGCATACAATATTGCGGTTGATGGCGATATGACGAGGGGAGAAATGTTGATTTTCGGAGCAAGCTCAAAGGATTGTGACATTCGGCAGACGTTAAGCCTTTTTGGAAAGGATTTTGTGGGCGTGAATAAAACAAGCCCTGCTAGGGCTTAACGAACGATCAATGACGCACGAAGATATGCAAATGAATGAGCTGTACCGTTTTGCTGTGGCTTCTAACTAACCACCCTTGGAGATAGGTGCATGGTCGAACACTTATCGCATGCGCCTGTGCAATCAGATCGGTCGTAAAATTTGTACTCGAGCTTGGCGAAAACGACTTATGGTCGTTTAGGTCCGTCAGATAAGTTCGGTTGGGAGGGGGGAGCTCATAAAATGAAGCATTACATAATCGATTGGATTTGGGAGTACCAGACGTTCGATTGAAACAATGAATCTTCAATTTTAATATAGTTCTTGTGAACAAAAAAAAAAACACAACTCCCGACTCGTGTACCAGACCGTAACGAACTGGCGGAAGGTGAAGTGCATTGCTTGATGAACAACAATCCACCGTAAACATGAGCACACGTGAACTTGAGTTGTTTGTATGCACACGTGAAGCCATGGGTACCGAGCTTACTTGGTCGGTAAACAACGCCAGAACATAACATCAATCCTAAAGCCATAAACACTGCGAAGGGTTTAAGTAGCTTACGATGGGCAATAATCATAAAAAAGGCAAGGAAAGCTGGTCGCAGCAGTGATGGCGTGAGTTACATCCGTAGATTTGTAAACTTTTAACGAAGTTGGTGACGGAGCTATTATTTTACAAATTCTTAAAATGAACAATATCAGTAGAAGAAGATCAAAACTTTCACGCTAAAAACATCAAAAGCTGACTGTGAAGACAAGTTTCTATAGAAATGTAAAAAACACTCATTTGTCACCAGAATCGTTCTTACCAAGTCATGCGTACATTTCGCGAGTCACGATATCGTGATTGACGTGACTCTGAAGTCTGAACGTCACGTACCTACCAGTATAAGATTTATGTTTTCTGCGCACGAATATAATTCATGATTTTTACAACCAGATTAGAACGTGAAACGCTAGAAGTCATTTGGTTTTCTGTTTCACTCGATAAATTTGAAACCTTTGGAGCAGTTTCCTGACAAATTAAACTTTTGTAGAACAGAAATTCTACAAATATATGCAATCAGTACATGTCATAAATATTGAAAGAATAGAAATGAAGCGATTTGTTTTTGTATGCCAACATGCTTTTTTTCTTGATGGCTCACATCTAATGCTATGTTTAAATTTCAGTGCTGTAAATAGTCATTTCGACCCAAAATGATGCAGTTGCCGATAACTTGCTGCAGAAGCTGATTTTCAGAATCATGTATGCTTGATTATTTTCATCTTCATTTATTTCACAATTCATTGCGCTAGCTTAAAAATCTAAGACGTGAGCGCACGGCTTCCGAATATTCAAATGATATTCATCATTGACTA
This sequence comes from Aedes japonicus, assembly GCA_034211315.2. Lineage (NCBI taxonomy): Eukaryota > Metazoa > Arthropoda > Insecta > Diptera > Culicidae > Aedes > Aedes japonicus. The sequence goes on from JASCZW010002511.1 coordinate 44,377, forward strand.
TCATTTGAATATTGCAGTGAATATTGTAGGAGTTCATTTCATTCGACCTGGATGTGAAAACCCAGCGGATATTATTTCGAGGGGAATGGACCCCGATCAACTGAAGACTACCAGCGCGTGGTGGCACGGCCCAGACTGGTTGTCCAAACCATCCCGGTTTTGGCCGTCCGTCATCCACACCTCAAATGGAAACTTCTCCGCGGAAGATCTTGAAGAACGGCAAGTCGCTCTCGCCATCCAAACGGTCCCACCAAACCCAATTTTTGCTTTGCGCTCATCGTACATGACACTACTCCGAGTAGTGGCATGGATTCGTAGATTTCGCTTCAATTCGAATCCAATCAACCGCACACAACGTCGCTCAGGACGTTTGAATACCGTCGAGTTAGATGATGCCCTCCGGTGCCTCGTTCGAATTACTCAGCGTGAAGCTTTTCGGGAAGAATTTTCGTCGTTGACCAGCATTGGACAAGTCAAACCAACATCTAAGCTAAAGAACCTCAGACCGTTCGTTGATCAAGGTATCTTGCGAGTCGGTGGTCGGCTACGTAATGCATTAGTCCCTACAGACCGGAAACATCCATTTATTTTGCCATCTAATCATCCGTTCTCCGAACTGGTCACGCGATATTATCACCAGAAATTGCTGCATGCTGGGCCGCAACTGCTCATCTCAAGTCTCAGGGAGAAATTTTGGCCGCTACGTTCCCGAAATCTCGCTCGAAAAATCATCCATTCGTGCGTAAACTGCTTTCGTTGCCGTCCTCGAATTACGGAACAAATTATGGGTGATCTGCCAGCTGAACGTGTCTCTCCAACGATGCCTTTCCTGTGTACCGGCGTTGATCTGTGCGGGCCAGTATATTATCGCTTTCCTGAGCGCAAATCGAGGCCTGTCAAGGCCTATGTAGCCCTATTTGTTTGCCTTTCGGTAAAAGCTGTTCATATCGAGCTCGTTGGAGACCTTTCCAACGAGTTCGTTCCTCGCTGCTCTCCGACGCTTTGTAGCCCGAAGAGGAAAACCCAAACTAATCGAGTGCGACAACGCACAGAATTTTCGAGGAGCTCACCGTGAATTAACCGAACTGGCAAAGCAGTTTAAAAGTCAACAGATGCAAAACGATGTCGCTAGGTATTGTGCCGAAGACGGCATAGAATTCAAATTTATTCCCCCTCGCTCTCCAAACTTCGGCGGCCTATGGGAGGCGGGAATCAAGTCGATGAAGACCCGCCTGAAATCCACCCTGGGAAACTCTATCCTGACGGCCGAACAACTGAGCACGCTCTTGACCCAAATCGAGAGCTGCTTGAATTCTCGGCCCCTTACTCAACTTTCGGCGGATCCTGAAGACCTCGATGTCCTGACACCAGGACATTATTTGATCCACCGTCCGCTTACAGCCATTGCGGAACCGTCGCTGGAAAATATACCTCTAAACCGGCTCAGCAAATGGCAAGAAGTTCAAGAGTTCTTCCGACGGCTCTGGAAGCGCTGGGCCACGGAATATCTTTCCGGGTTGCAGCCTCAGAACCAAATGGACCCGCGAAAAGGACAACATCGTCATCGGAACCTAGTCCTCATCAAAGACGATGGACTTCCACCACTCAAATGGCGCTACGGCAGAGTGACGCACATCTTCAGGGGAGATGATGGGAACATCCGCGTCGTCGTAGTAAAAACGAAGGACGGAGAGTACCGGCGCGCAATTTCTAAAATTTGTGTGCTACCGATAGACCAGCCATCTCCGCTCGCAAGCCGCGAGTCCACTGATGTCCACTGATGCTGATTGATGACCATCTTCTCTTCCATCGCAGTTTCGTACTGCGCAACGACCGAGGGCCTGCGGGCCTCCGGACCATGTAAGTTTTGTTTATTTAATGAATTTTCAAAAAGCTTAAGGAATTTTTGTCTCCCACCATGATCGACCGACGGAGGGGTGCCACACTCCGTGAGCACAACCGCAACGACCTGCAACCACAGCGCTGACGATTCCACCGATGATGTGAAGGAAGGATGAACGAATGAGACATAGTGATGCGATGATCGAGCAACCGATTCCAACCGATGAACGATGAACCAGATCCAGCAGCTGATGGAAAAGGGGAGTGACCTCAGATGTAATCTACAACCGATTGCAATATCGGCAACCTCCAGTGTTTTGAATAGAGATACGAATCCTTACACTATAGAATAGATAGGTTAAAACCTAGGTTTTAACGGTGGCCGGCATATGTTAAAGATAAGCTTTTGAACTACCCTAATATTAGTTAGACTACCCTAATGAAGCAAGCAGTAGTTGACTCTTTTTCTCGGATTTGTTATCTCTCTATCATTCAGGTCAGTGTAGGTAGATCAATAAGTAGATCACGATGAGCTAAAAAGGCCTATTAGATTCGGCAATTTTCGGTGTTCTCCAGATGAGAGAGTCTCCACACGTATCTGAACTGACCCTACACGTATATGTAAGGCAGCCAGAATCCAAAATAAAGTCAGTTGAAAATATAATCTAAAGCAAAGCGCATCTACCGTGTTATTCAGTGTAAATAAAACAGTGAGCTGTAAATCGGACAGTAGTTTATTCTTTCAGTTCACCGCGTGAGTGATAATTGCAAATACCGAACAGTCCAAACCCTCGATTGAGACAAAAGTATATATGTCGATAGCTGATTGATGGCTCTGTAAAAGTGTTATACTGTTTGCCAATCAAAACGTAAATAAACAAAAATACGATCGGTTACGTTTATTGACTAGCAAGTAGCAACAAGTATTTTATATTACCGAAGTAACCCAAAAGTGGAAACCTCAAAACATATAATACTTATGTATGTTCGAGTTAGGACACTGCACCATTAGACAAAGTTGTGGAATGAGTCAAACAAGTGATCGGTTATTTAATCAAATTGAGGCGAATCGAATATCAACAGGACTGAGCATGGTGCCATGAGTTTTCTAAAAAAGAGTAATCTCAAAAACGCCTCCAAGATATTGTTGTATCATGTTCCAACTCTGTAGACTGAACAGAGCATAAGTAAATGGTACGGAAAAAATCCGTGCCCAGTTCCGTGATCTGCAGTCATGAATTTGAGAACAAGCAAAAATACACCCTGAACTGAATCACGAAATAACGACCTAAATCACGTTTTTAGGTAAAAATCCTAACAACGTGAACTAGTTCGCAATCCATTTTCGTTTTTGGGTACGGTTTTGGTACTGAACGTAAAGAATATACCAGCCATGGGGTTTTTCTCATAACCTCATTCATTATTTTTGAACAACCCACGTGGGTGTGAGGCTTATTCTGTTGCTATCTCTATGCTGGTTGCTAAGTGATATGTAATATTATTATTTCTTCATTTGCTTTGATGTTTCTAGCAAGGCACTCAGGAAAAATTTCTATTGATTGATTATTGGTTAATGATGAATGCTACTAAATATTTCATTTTTATTGACAGGAATCCCTTTAAGCATTGTCAATAGATAAATTCCTGTTTTAGTAGTTTCATTATCGTGGTTTACATCTAAATATTGAGAGAAATTACTGACAACATTGATGAGTTGATAGAAATTGAGAAGAATGATTAGTAATTTGCATTTAATTCTAACTACTTTTATTGCTTATCTCTACAATGTGCAGACTTCTTCAGTGTCGTGTACTAATACTCGACTAGTGCATAAGTCAGCACATTTTCATTCAAATGGTTCACTATCCTACATATAAGAATATTCAATAACTTGAATGTACAGTGCGTCTCACAATAGTTGTCACCTTTTTTCAATGTTGGTTTATTTCAGCTGGGTAATTTTAACAGCGGAATTGATTGTACCCATTGTGTGTATTCTTTTAACAGCTTATCGCTGAATATAAATAAGATTCCGTCTGTTTATATTTATAAGCTACCATGGAAGCTATACGGGAGTAAGCTTTAAAATAACATTTGTAAAAACTTAGACCGTGCCAGAAATTCAATAGCCTTAAGCAGTTCGGAGCGAGTAAGCGTTTTGTTTTTCGTACCTTGAAATGGTTCAAGGAAACTGGAAATGTCCATATTCAACACAAAGAAGGTTTCAGACGAACTGCCAGAACGATGAAAAAGTTCAGATGTGTGAGGGAGCGAATAAGACGTAATCCGGCCGTATCTGGCCGTAAATTGACCAAACAATTTCAAATGTCCCCTGCTTCATCTAACAGACTCCTCAGACAAGATCTGCAATGCCGTACGAGAAACATCGGGTTCATGGGTTGACGAAGCGTCAAAAGCAAGCCAGGGTTTGGTCGATTTGTTTTGCTGTAATCCTATTTTTTTTTGTGACACCTATTGTGAGACACCCTGTTTTATATTGTTTAGCTATCTATTTTAGCTGTTATTTTCTTGTTTTTTACACCCCAAGGTAAACGTTGCTTTTTTACGGCAGTTCACTTGTTGGTGAAATTTTTGGCGATTCTTATCGACAATCGGGTATCCATGGAATATGATAAGAAGAATGGCAAGAAGGAGCTGCATAATATTCCTTCCTTCACAGACAGTCCTTCCTTTTCGTCATGTCTGCAGTTGTTATCAGGAGCTTTCTCTCAGATGTAAATAGTTAACAATGGGCCAGTAGTGATAACCTAGATTTATGTTGTTGACAGAATTCATGAAGGTGAATCTATTATGGATCACGGCAGACACAGCGGAATGAAAAACGTAACACCAAACGATTGTTTTTGGATATTGAGGGTTATTTCGAGAGTCGAAATGACTTTTGTCCCTTTTGTGAGGGCAAATCGAATGCAATTTTATCGTCGGATTTCAATAAAATGATCTGTAAAGCTCTTGTAGGTCATCATATAACGTATTTTCTTGTTAATATTTGAAGTCGATACTTTTTACATAACGATCAAAAATTAATAGAATGTGTTAATATTTTTCACTGAATCTAATATAAATTCATCAAACATTGGTTGTTTGTTTTATTTTTATTTGGGGGCTTTTCAGTCCCATCTAAATTTTTAATGAATTGTGCTGGCTCTAGTTAGTTGTATATCTGTAGAGAGATTTGAAATCTTACCTAATATCAGGTTCCATAAGCTTGTTTATATTTTACAAAATCTTGTTGGATAAAATTGCTTAATTTGCAAATGTATTGAAATGAAAATGTATAACAGATTTCCATTCCTCCAATATTTTTTCCGTAAAACCAAATTTGCAATTAGAAAATTCAGGAACTGTGATACTATAGCTATTTAACCTATTGACAACTGACTATAGTTGTCTAATTAATGTTTTATTAATGATCAACTTTAAAGTACGATCAAAAAAGTAAAACGTACGAAAAACATAGATCTAACTTAAAATGGAGTCCTAGAGGTTTGAGCTGTTAGTGAAATACCTGTAACTAGAAATTAGAGGAAAAATTAGTATTTTCCATTAATTCCAACTAACTAATTTCTAGTTAAAAATGGCGTTGAGATTTTTTACTTGTACGATATATATACATGAAAATAATAAAATAATGATATTACATCTTTAGATATGAGGGAAAAGTCTACATCGGGAAAAAATGCATCGAAATTAAATTCATTACACGTTGAGGTTATTCTGAGAGTCGAAGTGACGTTTGTCACTTGGTGAAGTGGGAAAAGTTACCTACAATGACTTAACTCATCATTTGATTTTCCACGTCACTGCAGGTCGCTTTTTCACTTCAGCAAATGATAAACGTCAGCTTTCGTCGAATTACCCTCAATATATATACAAAAAAAATGGTTCTCTTCATTATCAAAGTGTAGTTCACTAAATATGAAAACTTGTTCTAGTACAGTTTTGTTGTGTTCACTTTAGTGGAAACAATAAAAGTTGCATGTGTTTTTCCAGTTAATGCTTACCCACAATAGATATGTTTGCGTTCCGTTGACATAACTTTGACAGAAAATCTATGGAAAAACTGTCAAATTCAGGCAAACGCATCCGCAACGTATCAATTGTGGGCCAGCCATTAGAATCTGCTTAATTTGGAAGAACTCTTCGTTAATACAAACTTACTGTGATACACATTCTAGACCACTTATCTTGATTCGAGCAACTTTGAATAATTTTCAATGCGTAGCGCTATGAGTCCATTGTCTCGTTGGCTTACCGCTGATAACGGAAACGGAACGGAAACGGCAATTTTGACGTTGCTGCAAATGACTTCGATATGTCAATTAGAATCGGCGGATCTGCCGCTTTCCATCGACAAGCAGGCATACAAGCTCGTTGCCGTTATCATTGTGTTTGGGCCATTAGTGTCATTCAACGCACACACACTACAGCGCCATTTAGATAAAAAAAAGAGAACAAGAAAGAAGGAACATCTTTTGAAGGAAAACAAACCATCGTTCCTCTGGATGTACTAGAAAGAAAAAGGTGATTAAACGTCAAAAACCCTAATGCCAGAAAGGGAAAGGTGATTAAACGTCAAAAAGCCTACACAGAAAAAAATAATGAATTTTAACAGGCGCCTAAAATTTCCCCTCGTTTGATTCCAAACCAAAGCAAGCGTAAACAACTGTATTGTTTCCAATATTTCATACGTCATACAACTCTGATGGAAATCTTTCGTACAATAGACGCAATTAATGCGATATCCAGCTTAAATTTACACGAAATATCCCAGTAATTTCTGTCAAATCTAGTATTCCCTTTATATGCATTAGATAACGCAGAAAATTCAATGTTTCTTTTTATCTGTGTAATATAAGCATGCTTCATCTTTCTGCAAGGTTTAAACTAGTAATCCTCAGAGTACAGAGATATGCGGAAGCGGCCATCTTGAGCCAATCGAGCAGCGAGAACTGTCAAAATCTGAGCCAAATGAGCTGTTGTTCACTGTTTACTGTTAGGTTAAATGTTTAGATTGCTAAGTATTGCAATGGAGGTAAAATAACTGGTTTATATTTATAACGCTTCAAAAATCAAAAATTAAACATTCGTATTCTGCAGAAACCGTGGTGTTAGTAAAATAATCTAACATTTTATTATTCTCTGCGTTCGATAATGTTCTTGTGATGCTGAAATGAAAATTTAGCGGAATTTGAACAGTAGGCAATTTTTCAGTTTAGTCAATTCACTTTACTTGTGCCGTGTTGGGATAATGCTGAAGATTATAGCTATGTTTCTGCTCTGACAGTGTCCAACGTCAGTAATTTAAAGAGAATTCTGCTCAAGTGTCTTATTCTGTCTGTTACTTTGGTTCGCAGATCCCCTCATAGTCGTACAATATCGAAATCGCCAAGTCTGAAGTCAACATTAGGAATCACCTAATAATCCACAGAGTACAGAGATATGTTAAATAATTCCGTTGAACCACATGATGAGCCACAACCTGGTAAAAGCCGACTTCGAGAGTCTTGGTTACAGCAAACTGTTCTACTGTACTCCACGGTTTCTCAGAATATGAGCATTGTCTTGGTTGCAACAAGATCTAAATTATCATCAGCTGCTCAAGCTCCAAAGCAACCGAAAATCGATCAAACTCATCCGTAACCAGGGAAGAAGAAATCTTTCGCCGTACCGAATGATGAAGAACAAGTTGATCCCAGGAACCCTCGAGAGAAAATAGAAGTAGCACGGGCTAATGATGCTAAAACTCCAATGCCAGCAATAACTCACCCAATATCAGACGAAACAATTAATTCTCTTGAACAAGGCGATGAAACAAAATCAGGTTCAAGCAAACCTCGAGAATGTACTACCTTTAACTGCCTGACAGATGGCGTTGGTAATTTCCTACAGATGAGCCGTTGTTCTATGAGCTTCACTCCTTGGATGACGTCTGTCAAAATTTCAGCCATTTCTGTCCACGCATTCATTAGTGACAACAGTGAGAAGAGACCGATCAGCAATTTAAAAAAAAATGGAAAAATCTGAGTTTCTAGTTTTAATAAAATACTATTTTTTTCGTAAAAAACGACTGCCGAAACCAAAGCCAAGCTGGATAAGTATTTTCCAGACTCTGCTCCGTCGATTCAAACGATTCAATCCATTTTTGATTCGCAACGTCTGAGATCACTCAAGTTTTTGCTCGTCGTCTCTAACGTAGAGACTTCGGAGAGAAATACCGTGAAGCCTTTTGATAGTGGTCCCTACCAGTAAAACAAACCCAAAAAGGAGAGCGTTCCTTTCCCATGTGCGCACCAAAACAGAGTGCATACAAACTTCCGCTAGAAACTATCAGTGGTACATGAGCGCGTAGAAACACATTACTTTTGCCTGTTAAGGTGGTGGATTCGTCCATGCCTCGACCTACCCCGCAGTGGGATGATAGGCAAAAGTAACGTCCTTGGTTCGAGTTCTACTTTACCCATGCCCTTTCGCTCAATTTTCAATACTTCTATTCTATTTCCAACCTACCGTACACTGACGGTACTTTCAACACTTTCTCTTCATATCTTTTCTAGCAAAATATTACCATAGACTAACTCTAAGACCAGTAGGTCCCATACAAAAACGATTTTTTTCTTGGCTCAGTCAGTACTAGAACATCGTCCCAAGCTCGGTCCCAAGCTCAATAATGCACCCCTTATAATGAACTCACATGAACACACTCTCAAATACTCTGTCAAAATAACACAGCAAATCAAAACAAAGGCAGCAAATATGTATAACAAGGTGCTGGCTACCAAGGTGTAATTCGGACCAAGGGTTCTACAACAGTGAACCAATTTCAAATCGCTAGTTGCATATTGATTGTTGATATTACTATCCACTTTTGGTGCCTCATGGTGATGAGCGAACATCTCCTTATACACGACAACAAATTGTTTTTAGCGATATAACAACATCATATTGAGTAAACCATTTGATCTCAATTTCTCCTCGAAAGCGTCACGATGTAAAAAATATCTAATGCAAAGCTGGGACATTCAAGCAATCGAATCGGTCCAGTTTCGTTCTGAGCATACCACTTTAGAGGCACAGTTTTTTCCCTTCATCCCCGATTTTATATTCAAAATCGAAACTGTCAATTTGATGATTGATAGCGAAACTATCAATGACTCTTAAACTGCCCCTGTTTTTATTTCTGTAGAAAAAAAGTCAATCCAAAGAGAAACCGACTGTTTCACTCATAAATGTAAATTCTAGGAAAAATGCAAAACGGTGCCTTTATATTGGTCTGACTGAACCTGTCTGAAAAATTGGTATCTTCTAAAGGAACATTTAAGCAACAGTTTCATAATGTAACTTGATATTGGATTTCAATTATCTGCCGCCTAATTTACTTGAAACCTGTAGGCTGCTTGAAAACTTCAGCAACGTCATCGACAACGTCATTTTGAACCAAAAGTGCTGCTCTTCTCTCCAGATAATTGGAAGTGTTGAGCTCCTGAATCAATTATCCAGACTGTCTATTTTCGAAGTACACACTGGTCTTGTTATACCGTTTAAAAAAGAGAACCATGGTACACGAGATTGCAAATGACAGATAATCAAGATAGCGTTAAGCCTAATTATCAATTAGAAAAAAATAAAATAAAAAAACTAATCAAGTCAATAAGTGTTCAACCGGGTTGAACTTGAAATCATAAACGCCTCATCGAAAGCTTTTTGTAAGCTATGCAGTGTTTTCATACATTGACAAGCAAACCAGGAGTATTAAAAGATGATGGAGTGTACAATTGACGCAGCGTAGTTTGATTTTCACTTCGATTTTTCCGTGGATCAAATTTCTCGATCAACTCAATGCCTTCTGGTGGAAAGCATTTCTACAATTAATTTATGAAATTTGCACAACTGTCCAATGATGCTTTTGATGTGCATGAACTCCACCAACTGTGAGCTTAAGTGAGCTATTTATCAAAACAATTATCATTTTCACCGATGGCCTAGGGAGCAAAGAAACATTATTGATGTTTTTTTTATCCAGAATTTTCGGGTTCGGGTCTCATTACAGGTAATTTACCTAACATCTCTATCACTATAATAACCATAGATATCAAACGCTAATGATTGAAATTGGATGCACAAGGTTTTTGGTGAGGTATTTGGACATAATGATGAAGTCATTAATTACCAGCTTCTGTTCCGTTTGTAGCTCTATTTCTGGCATCGCTACAACGGGTGGCATCTGTTTACACGAACAGCGCAATTCTTTGCAATCCAACACGTGGTAAAATTTGTGCCTGGTAACCAGTCCGAACAATGTGTGGGGTCAGAGATCGTCCAATGCTTCTCGTGCTGGTCCTCTGAGGGGATTTTTCTAATTAGTCGAATGGCAAATGTCGTGGACAGGAACTAAGACCAAAGTTTGGAAGGTGTTTCCGGCATCACTTCAACAAATACTAATGAAGAAAAGTAAGAGGCAATTTTGACCAAATCCATCCTTGGTTGTAGGTTAAACTCTCATCTGATAACAACCTGTCCACCATTGCGTAGGTGTTTCAGTACATAAAAAGTAATAACCAAGGTTTTGATTGAAGCAGCGGTCCAAAAAAATCAAGGCCCATACCACTAAAAAACGACAACATAACACCCACTGCTTTAACGGCACCAGCGCAAAAAGTGCAGGGTTGTAAATAGGAAATCCGACAAAAACAATGCATGCTAACGTGTCAAGTAAAGACTTTGAAAAGTCGTAAGCTGATTGTTGTGTTTTGCTCATTCCCAATGCCACACGGACTTCACGCTAGCACGAACAAATTTTGGCAAAAAATTCGCGAAAGAAATGCGTCCTTTTTTGTCGAGTGTAGTGCAGTGCTTGTAAGACATTGTTTTACAAGCGTAGTCCTTTCTACGAGTAAAAAACAGCAAGCAGCAAAAAATAGCAAAGACGTTTGATGGTCCAACTTGCGTATTCTGGTGTTTGAATTGTCGCCACTAAAACGTACCGAACACCCCCAGCACCCCAGCACGTACTGAATATGCTTTTCGCTGCTAGCTTGGCTCGGCCTTCTACAATTACAAACTTATTTTGTGCCTACTTTTCTCTCAGTGCTTTTCAAAGCTGGCGCTCTGTGATCGACAGCATCAAAGAACTCAAGTCTTTGCGTTCACGCATCTCAATGCCCCTCTCTCTTTTGATTCAAATTTCGGACACCTTGTACTAAAACTGTAAATATGACATATGGTACACATGTGTAAAATACATCACGATAGCTAGGTACCTACTTTAAACTTCCCTCATAAGTTTCCAATCATTTTAATTTGAAAAAAAAAACTATGAAATTCAAACATAGGAGGCTAAAATATAAATGCTTGTCTAGCGATCTTTGAAATTTGACGTTTGCTTAGCGGTTCCAGAAGGAAATCACGATTTGTTCGCGGGTGTATTTCTTGTGTGATTCAATTAGTTTCAATTGCAAATTCAATTTGTTCCAATAGTCTACATATTCAATTTGGTAAGTATTTAACGGTCCACTGATGTTTGTTTTTTAATATATTCAATATTTCGCTCAACAATAAAGAAAATCAATTGTCCGAAATATGAGTCTTATTTTTTCACAACGATTCGTACTTCGGACAACGAAATTCAATATGACAACTACCTCCTAATTTCCAGCTTATTATGAATAAGAACCGCAAATACCCTAAGCAGAAAGTCGAAGCAGCGTTGGATGCCATCCGGAGAGGATCTTCCATCCGGGTTGCTGTATCCTTGTTCGAGATTTCAAGGAGTACGCTGTATGAATGCTGGAAGGAGTTGCACCCGGGCTCGGAGGAAAGTCAAGCGCTCTGACGGAGAATGAGGAAATGGGAATCGCCGCGTCGGTCAAGGACATGGCTGTAGCTGGACTACTGTTTTGCGAAGAGATCCTGAGGATAAGCGTTGGTCAATTTGCGAAGAGTTTGGGAAAGCAGGATGTGTTTCAACATGGAATGCCTTCAAAGGGAAGGATCACGAAGTTTTTGAAGAGGTATCATGAACGAACCGCCAACCCAATTTAAAAAAACGGGTCATCTCGGAAAATGAAGTGCGATCTTGGTTCACTGAGGTAGAGGCATTCTTAGTATCGCAAGATCAATTGGAGGTGCTAAGTATGGGATATGAGAAAGACAACATTATGTGAAGCAACCATCTTACTTGAATATTGCTGAAGGGTATGGCATTCAATGACGTCTATATAAGGTCTGGGGCAACGCACTGCTTGCTGGTATTGGAAGCAAAAATAATGTAGACATTGCTGAGCCGACGAGTGATGACGTTACACTATTGAAGTTTCTATTGGCGGGCATAGGTTCAGATAAAAAAAAATCGGTTCAAGCGTTTATTATAAATGCTGAATTGTGGAAATAATCATGATACAAATGCAATTTATTGAGCAGATTTCCTCCCGATAACATGGATCATTTATAGTGAATTCAACTGCGATAATTGATTTTTTTTCCACACAAACTATCAAACGCTGAGACTTGACAATCGAGTAGCGATATATAAGCAAATTTTCCATCATCGGTAAACTGGAATCAGTTGAAAAATTAAGTTTTATAGCACATACAATAAACAATCACGGAGCGAACGAATCAAAATAAATAGTATGACGTATGCACTTTGCGAGCTTTTATGTGCGTTGGCAAGGAGTGCAGTTGTAATATAACAATCAATATGCAACTAGCGATTTTGAAATTGGTTCACTGTTGTAGAACCCTTGGTCTCAATTACACCTTGAAGCCAAAGCACCTTGTTATACATATTTGCGCCTTTGTTTTGATTTGCTGTGTTATTTTGACAGAATATTTGAGAGTGTGTTCATGTGAGTTCATTATTAGGGCGCATTATTAAGCTTGGGACCGAGCTTGGGACCGATGTTCTAGTACTGACTGAGCCATGAAAAAATTCGCTTTTGTATGGGACCTACTGGCCTTAGAGTTAGTCTATGGTATTAGTGTCATGAGCGAATTTTGCTCATTTCACTTATATTGTTGTGGCTACTGCGCCAAACCTTATATAGAGTCATTGCCCTCGTTGTGTAAATAAAGACCAAAGTATCTTGAAAATAAGGTAAAGTATGTTGCCAGCTGTCATAGTATTTTCATACACACGCTCAGTCGAGCTTACATCTAATGTTGAGAAACTTTTACTTAATTTTATAAACATATCTTAAACGTTAAACGTTGAGTAATCGTATTTTATGAATTTGATTTATTGTTTTTCAAAACGCATGAAAACTGCATCAAGCTCAATTTTGAGATAGCTACATATTGTTTTTTCTTCAATAATATAAAGAGGGTCGGATAGCGTCGTTGTCAATTTGCGCTTCGGATGTTAATTTAAAATCTAAACCGTATTGGAAAATTAATAACCAGTGCTGACATGGAGCAGATAGCAGCCACTGTAGATACGGGAACGTATCTTATAAAAGCTTAACTGTTTTATCCTGACGGGGATTTTTTGATTTTCAATAGTATACTACATTACAGATAAACTACACATTTTCGATATTCTTTCTGGCAACCAGAATATGAAGGAAATAAATACTCATTTTCATACATTTTTGTTTCAAGGTTTATGAGTAACTTCAACTCAAAACTAAATATAATTCAGGATTAGGGAATTTTTTTAATTATCGTATAGGTTTGGTCTGAAGGGTCTCAGATTGTTACGAAGCTTTGTCCACTCGTAGAGTTTAAGTATAAAAAACATTTTTTTTAAATCAGGGTTGCCAGTTTTTCTAGAAAACGTCAATTGAAGTTTCCCAATTTTCACGAGCCTCACTAAATTCAAATTCAATTCAAATTAAAGGAAAGATTCTCAAAAATTCGTCAAAATAAACAATCTTAAAAAAATAACGTCAGCCTGCTCATGGAAACTAAATGAGGATGTCTCATAATTCATAAGCTTTTTTTTCGAGTAATGCTCAAAAAACAATTGGCCCATCTGGCGAACCAGCCCAGGAGGCTGAAAGCCACTCTAATAAAGATACAAAAAAATGGGCCCATCACTCGTTGTCATACCAAAATAAAAAATAAAACCAGATATTACTCAAAATTTAGTTGTGGCAATGAAAGTAACTTTAGGGTACGTTTTGTTTTAACGTTTTTGAGTTTAAGTTTCTCAAATGCGAGCGAAACTGGATGGCAAACTAACATCAACGTTTGTTATGAGAAATCGCAAAGTTTCTTCTAGTTGTGTAAATTTTATCTTATTTCCGTGTAAAAGTTTAAATCGATGTGGATCTTCCTGAAACAGTGATTCTTTCCAGGCTTAAAGTAAAATTGAACAAGATGTTCTAATGATAATCATAATCATAAAAATTAAATTCCTAATTTTTTGCGTACCCATGCAGATGTTATTAAAATAATAAAATTTGTCTACTTTAACTTTAAGCTTAACTTTTAAAAGCTTTTCCTTTAATGTTAATCAGAAAAAATGTCTGAATAAGTGTAGAACTCGAAATTGGGATAGAATCATCATCGCGATTTCAAACACCTCAAATAGCAGCACTAATTGACTCAAAAGTATTCAGTAATAACGTCTTCCTTCAATCAATTTGTATACTTAAGTAACGTCCAAGAGTTGCTTAATACTTACATGCAAAAATTCAAGCAAAAAACTTGCGTTTGGCTGACAAACTGTAAGCGGTGTGATCACACCATCTATAATATCGTCCCTGTATTGTTTATGTTTATTAAGGTTTTGAATCGAAACTGCTTAAATTTCATGCATTTCTGAAGACATTTCCTCTATGTTTTCCTTTTGTTTTTTCGTACCACTACATAAACATTGCAGCAAATATAGTACCTTGTACTTTATATACGTTGGAAACAGACATCACACTGCACAGAAAGAAATTTGATAGTCAATTTTACCATTATTGGGGGTTAGGATGACTATTGCAGTATAGTGAGTTTGAACCGACTATTATCATGGTCAAAACTACCATGAAAAATTGTTGATTCAACATTTACCATAATGTCGAAATAGTCCTTGTTACCATGATCATAGTCAAGAATGCCATGAACGTGGTGAATTTGTCCATTTCCTTGGTTATTGTAACCATTATATGCAATAGTCATCTTGACCATGATATAATTGTCGGTATAACGATAGAATTTTTCTCAGAGTGCCGTTTCTCTTCACGCTAAGATGAGAATACCTAAAATAAGGTATTAATTTTACCTAAAACTAGGTATTGTTGAGAATACCCAAAATGTCGTTAAAATTAAGCGATAATAAACAGCCATTAGTACTGAGATTTTGGTAATGTTCACTTTCCAATGCTATACTTTATTATTTACCTAAAATTGAATAAATTTCCCGTCACTGAAGCAAAGCGCCATATTTTTCCAAGTGAAAACTTAATTAATTTTCTTGTAATCATATTCTAATCATGTCCAAATCGTTGAAGCAATAACTTTTGCATTCTTCTTTTTGTTCTAGCTCCGACGGATCCTTGTGAAGAGAGTTTGGTGCAGAACGGTACAGTCCGGCATCAATGTTGCATCAATGCAGATAAAATATTTCTGTAGTGGAGGAATCCAGCCACATAATGCAAAAGCGAGGTTAATCGTCGTCGTCGATGACGCTTTCGCAAAATTATTGTTCGAGCTGTTAAATCAAAAAAATTCGTGGTTAAAAGAAACAAATTTTTTTCGATAATGACGATACTGACCAGTAGCATATAGTTTGAAAAAATAATTAGAAAGTTATTATCAATTTCAGTTTCAGATACTACGATGTTTAACCTCACTTTAACTTTACTTGGATTCATCCATACTCTTTATTGATATTTTTTTCAAGACAAATCTGTTATACATTTGATTAATTGTTTCTCCTTGAGTGCAGAATTTGTAAAACTAGTCCAAATGGATAAATTGTTAAATTGCATGCCTTTTTTAAGCATTCTGTAAAATAAAACTACAAAATAAATACCCAATTTTCAGTTAAAAGTATAATTCAGGTATGTGCACTTCTGAGCGATTATCGGTACTTTTTAACCATCGTTAGGTATTCTGATCCTGATCTGATTCTTGACAATTCAAGATGTGTTCAAAAATGACGATACATGAAATGAAAGGGACCGAGGGTTGATCACAAATTACGTTTGTAATTTCTGAAAAGCACACGAGTATGTAATCGATTATCGATTCTTGCATTATCTTGTCGTTTGGCACTGTTTAACACTATTTCTTGGCAACTTTCCTAAACAAAAAGCTAGAAAACTGTTAACTTTGCCAGTCACTAGAAAATGTGTAGCGTCACCTTGCAATTACAATTTCATAGAATGCCAATTCGAATTAATTTAAAATGTATTCATTGTTTATTAAAAAATTTCCTCATAGAATGTCAAATTTACTCTGGAGAAGAGAGGTTATGTTCCTCACGCAAGACTATACGGAATGGTTTTCTTTTTTTTATTGTGAATTAAGAGCATTATTGCTTCTGCTGGATACCTCGTTCATGATTTACAACTTTAAAGTTCTCACAATAAAATTCATTATTGGAGTGTCCGGAAAACGTTATGCTCACACATTGAAATCCAGACAAAATCGTCAAAAGGTCGAAAGTAACAATTGTAAACAATGACTTAAAACGTAAATTTCCTGGAAATTACAGCTTGCTATCATCTACATCCACTACCGATATGAGGGTAATAACTCCCGGTATCTGTTTCTGGTGGTATTTGATTTGTGAGAGCAAGCAGAACCCAGACAAATAAGCAATAAGTCATTATTTACAAATATTACTTTCGACCTTTTGACTATTTTGACTAGAAATGATCGAAAAACACAACCAAAAACAAGATTAGAATCAGCAAGCAAGCAAAATTAAACAGCCCCAAGCATCACGCAAATCAAACCAAAGCAAATCCAACCGGAAGAAGTCCATCGCAAATAATAACGCCCAGTAACGCAGGCAACACTTCCCACACGATCGATCAAAGTGTGCTTCGGTTCTGTTCCACGCGAGATGTCCCTTTAAATCGACTTCTACAGACGCACAGACGTTCGGGCTGACCACCGCATGTTGGTTAGCTAGGCTTCATATCATGTGTGGTATCGTCGTTTTTTTTAGCGGCGGCGCAGGAAAGTCTCTCTCGGTTAGCCTGGCTCGATCAACCTACTTAGCACTGCAAGCAGCCCCCGGCTATGGGGAGGGCGTTGTCAGGTGGACTGCAGGGCCGAGTCAGTCGGTCGCTCGTTCGCTTGCTCGCTCGCGTACACATATTGTGTAATTTGTGTTATCAGTCATGGGGAAAACAGGTTCTCTACGGTTGAAACCACCTCTCTAAACATAATAATCGCGAAAAGGCAAACGTCTTGTTCTTGTTGTTGCAGCCGCCCGCTCTCCCCGCTGAGAACGAGCGATAGTGGGGCCTATTAGCAAATTGGGTTTCTGCCATTTCCCCGCACTAGTGATTTACCATTAGGGGGGAGTTGGCAATTTCGCAACAACACAATTAATGCCTTATCAAAGTGCGAAGAGTTCTGAACCAGGCCCGGGGTCGATGAACTTCTTCGAGTGCAGAAAGTGCGCGTGATTTCCCGGATGTAAAGCCCAAGCTTCAATGCACCGCCCTTTATTAAATGTGGTTCATCATAATCGTCCATAAATTGGTCCGTGGCTATCATAACCCGGTGGAGAATGGAAATAACCGGGTTCGGCTCCCTTTCGAATTGCATTGATTGACGACGCGCGGTGGCAAAGGGGAAATTGAATTAGAACGGCACGATGTTTCAGGAAAACTAGCTGCGATCGATTGATAGCCTGCAATTCCTTCCGATCCAATAATAAGGCTACGCCGTGCAGATTACAAAGTAGTTGATTTAAGGAGGGCAGTTAGCTTAAACAAATCCAATCGAAGCGCGTCCGAGGGGCCGAGGCCTAGACCTTGCTGCTTGCTACTCACGGAATTGGTGCACGGTGGGCTAAACTTTCCGTCCGTGCCATGGTGCCAGATCGCTTCCAGCGAAACTCGCGGAAATGATGGATGGACCTACCTGTGTTTGTGCCGGTCGGTCGATCGGCAGCGCGGCAGTGCCAAAGCAGTCCGAACCGAGTGGGAAAATGGAAAAACGTGCACCTTTCTCTTTCACCAAATTATAGCCTTCGAACGTGCTGCATCGCGCCGAGAGAAAGAAGAAAAATGTAGCTGCTAAGGTTCCGCTGTCAAAGGATCAAGTGCATTAATTTTCCACCGTGGAAAACCAACATCACACGCCACGGACCGACAGACCCAAAAGATGTGCACGTTTGTGACCTCCAGGCTTTGGACGTAGAGAGTGCAAATGAATCGGCACGGTGGGAAAATCGATCACCAGCACATAACTCACTCGAGAGGGCATTGCAAGCGGAGTCCTCCCGAATTCAGGGAGTGCCAAAATAATACCAACCAAAACCGACATCGGAGATTGCATTGCATTGCGCGAAAGCTGGGGAGAAGTTTTGACGTGAAAATTAAACTCGCTTCCAATCACGGCATGCCTTGAGTTATGCACACACACAAAAAAAAGCGAGAAAAATTTCCTACATGTTTGTTACCATGGAAGCCGGAATGTTTTTTTATCCTGTTTGTATTTTCGAAGTTGCAAAAAATTGAAAACTCGTTTCAAGAGTAAGATAATGACTGTTGCAGTAGCAGAAATTGGGAGTGGGTAAATGATGATGGCAAGACAAAACAAAAGAAAAAACTATAAGATATCGTTCGGTCGTGAAATGTGACATCCGAGAAAGAGCAGGGAAGGTGACTCGAGGTGAAATGTTTTCATGTGTTTTTGTTAGTAAATATTAGCGACAGACGTTGATGAAGATTGCCCGTTATTAAGAGTTCACAGATAAAAAGAAGTATAGAATTTTCTGCGCTATCTGATGCACATAAAGGGAATGCTTGATTTTGCAATGTTTGAAAATAATGAAATATATATTGTAAATTTAAAACGCCTGAATCTAGCCTGTTGTATGAAAGATTGCAAATATTGTTGTATGATGCATGAGAGATTCCAAAGAACTTCGTTGTTTACGCTTCCTTTGGCTTGGAATAAAACGAGGGGAAATTTTACGCGCCTGTTCAAATTCATTATTTTTTTCTGTATACTAAGCAAAATATACGAGGCAAATTGTATGAAAAGTTGTAGTACTAGTAAAACTAAAACCACTTTAGTACAGTTCAGTTAGTTTTTTTTCTCACATAAATTAGAGACAACGGAAACCAATGTTGAATTTCTTACTTTATCTTGACATCAAACCAAGCAGTACCATTGTTTTGTTTGAATAAAAATAGAAATCGATCATGGATCTTTACCCTGATCTAAAATCTCAAAAAAATCGCACTACTAACAACAACAGCAACAACAAAAACCATAAAATTTTGGAGTTCCTCTATTATCATTCTACTATTTCTACAATTTTTGTTGGAAAGTTTAAACGAAATCCCCACAAATCGTTTGCGGAAATATAACATTTTTTTAAATACCTAAAAAAACCTTTAAACTAATAATAAAACGGACTTTATGAGTTTGTTCTCTGGGTTAACTCCAACATGGATAAATCATATCACGCTGAAAACCCAAAAAGTCCGCTTCGTGCGTAACCCGCCAGTAACCAACAGAGTTGCACCCGCTTTAATCGAGATTTGTTTGTTTTTTTTTTTAATTTTTTGGCTTAGAAAAACTTGTGCCCTCCCCCTGGGATTACCTTTCAGATTACCTTACCCTCCGTACATTTGAAGAGCAACTATCTTCAATCGCAGTAAGCTTTGTTAACGGATGGTTGTCTTTTTGTTACCTGGTGCGGTTTTTCTGTTTTCTCGCAGTGAAAAATTTGAAGATTGAAAGATAAAGTTATGTTTTTGTTTTTGTATTCTTTGTAATTAGGTTAATATGTAGATGGATATAAGCGATATTTGAAGCCATTTTGGAATTTATAACGGCGACCGTTGGTTGATTGAAATTGGTCAAATAAGGACTGTATTGAAAATTCGTTTATGATTTATTTTGTCAAGTACCGTATAATCGAAAAACATAAGAGATTATCATTATGGTCCCATAGTCACCTGGTTCAACTCAAACTAAATAGAGCGAAAACATTATGGCATAACTGCAAGAGTCTCTGACATTTAACAGACGTAATTTCACCTATACAGGTACTTTGACAAATAGCAATTACAATTTATCAAATGGTAATTGATTTAACATAGTCAATTACATATTCTTCCTACAGCCTTCAGCCATCCAAGAAATCAGATACGTATTCTTTCATCAGCCGTTCTTCTACTTTTAGACATTCTTTTCTTTTCAGAGAGCGAGAAATGGCGCTATAACCATAAGCCATATAGGGCTAGGACTTTATAAAAGTTAAAGATGCGTTGGGGGTTGCCCTGATACTCCCAAGTGTGGCACGTGGTCAAATGGTTCTTGTCTACTATAACAAGACGTGATGGAGTGGGGCTAGCGCGTGGAAATTCTGGAATGATCTCTCATATGCATCCGGCGAACCGTTCTTAACCACCATGAAAATTTCACATACGCATCGCATTTTAGCAGTTACTAATGCCTCTCGTCTTTCTCTTTTCTCTCCACTTTCTCTCTCTCTCTCTCTCTCTCTCTCTGTCTCTCTTTTTTTTGTTCTCTTGTTTCCTTCCATATCAAATAGCCGCTACCCGAGCAAGAGCGAATAACTTGATTGGCTTTGATGTTTAAGGGGGGATATACAATTACATTTTTGAAAAAAAAAATCAAGGAGAAGTTTAAATCAGTTGAAACTTTTTTTACAATTATAAGTGTATCCATGTTGTATACAAAAATATGTTTTTTCAATTTTTTTTTTCAACAAAATGGCGGCCGTTAGAGTGCGGTGAAAAAGTCGTTGTATTTTGCTTGTGCCGGCTCTCCTGATCGCAGTTTTGATCTGAAACCTGCTAATCCAAAAAAAAATTACATTAATTAATAGTTAGAAGATGAATAGCCAAAAAAAAATGCACTTTTGGCGTAACTTTTATGAAAAAATTCACACTTTTTCAGCCTTTTTATCACATTTTTCAATATTTAATTATAAAATATTACATAAATTTTAGATTCATATAGAAGGTAATACTTTAATAAAGAAATCCTATAAGTTTCAGCTTAATCGAATTATCAGTTTTCGAGTTATCACCGGCATGAACTCCGAAAATGCTGTTTTGAGAAAAATGCGTTGCAAATAGGTCTTCTCGGTCATGCGTCTCTTTATACCTGCTGCGCACGAAACAGGAGTCTTCAGAAAACGATGAAGAGAAACACTTAGAGTTCGAATTTCGAAAAAAAAAAGGGTTTCAGGAGCGTGTTTTACGGGAAAGTTACTATTTTTTTATGCAAAAAAATCAAATTTTTTGGTCATTCTAATTGTATATCCCCCCTTAAGAGCGCTGCATAAGAGGTAAAATACCAGAGGATAATACCATAAAAATGTCTCCACAATGTTATACGAATACCAAATTGAGGTAAGACAACACCAGAATAGCACCTCTCCGGTATTCCTAAGTTATTTTTTATTCGAGTTTTGTTATTCTAGAGAAATTTTGCTAGCATTACTTAGGTACTTTGCTTTGGTATTTTATCTCTTATGCTGTGCTCTTAAATACCAAGGTCAGTTATCAAGATCAAAAGTAGGTATTCATATGTCACTTTTTCCTGCTTGGGTAGCAGTGCAATGTGAAACATACAAAGCGGGTCTGCATCGGAATCATTTAAATCACCCGGAGACCTTGGAGAAAGCAGAACGCTAACTGGTAGGACCCCTCAAGGGACTTTCACACAATTCAGAGGTGGTGATTGCTCCAAGGGACGCAGGTCAAAGCAAGTAATTGCTATCCCTTGTGTCCCTGTATCCCAGTTCCTTTTGAACTACATGAAATGAAAATTTAATTTTATTGTGAATCATAAACATGATCACATCACTTACCAAGGTGAATCCTGATTCATAGAGCCCTACACTACTAACATATGAAAAAACCTCAGTCCTGAAACTATTGTGGGGATGCAGAGGTAAACACGGTCTCCAAACAGCGGAGATCACACTTATTCCCTATTCCCACCTGATTGCAAGGACGTGGCCGACTCTGTTATTGATTATTAAAGTAATTGAGTAACTGAAACGTCTACAGTGAGAACGTTCGGTTACTTCTAGCTATAGACAAATCCGTGTATCTGAGCTCATTAATGACCGCCGATAACTACACGAGCGGAAAGATACAAAAGCGTATTATGGCTGGCGATAGTGCCTTATTTGAACTTCGATAGACGAAGATTTAAAATTATTCTTCAAAACGAACCGATTGGCACAATAAGAAGAGGCGCACAACTTGCACGGTGGATCAATCAAGTGAAAAGTGGTTTGCAGACCCTTTACAGACTCCGAGACTGACGAAGTACAGTAATGGACTGAATTGTTGAGGTAAGTAGAAAGTAACATATGGTTGCTTCGGCAACATTTAACACAGCTTTAATCCGGAAGCTAGAAAGTGATAGCTCAATGGAGATTCAGTAACCCATTTAAAAATGTCTGGCACGCCCATTCAGAGGTTACTTACTCATACAATAAGCCCTGCCTGAAAACATAACCGATGTCATTTAGATAATAGTACTGCAACACACTTTCACATTGGGGAAAACTAGGTGCGTATTAAGTACTACCTTAGAATAAGTTTTTGTTATATATTTATAATATGGCAGATCTCGCCAAACATTGGCATAACTTTTTTTTTAACTTTTATTTAAACCACGGTTACGGACGTTAGTAGAACATAAGTGAAATGTGGAAAATAATTACAAACAAGTTCAAACTAACATTCAAACTGGCAGTTAACTTGTTCTTTAAAAGTAAATAAAAAGTGATACACTTTTTAAAATTCCTCTTGGTAAACAAAAGCAAACTCTTTTTATTTTCACTAAAAAAATCTTATCTTTTGACAAATAGGCCTATTTTGTCTACAACTTACAAACTCTGTCAGTGTCGAGCACTAAGTTAAGCACTCGACACTGAAGAAGTCTGTAAGTCGCAAACAAAATAGGCCTATCTGACAAAAGATAAGCTTTCTGTAGTGGAATTTAACGGAATTTGCTCGCGTTTACTAGTGATGGTTTAAAAAATTGTTTTTTTTTTTAGAAAAAGTGATGAAATGAAGTGTTAATTTAAATTTAATTGGGTTTTCTAATTAATAACTGTAAAATTACCATTTCACGCCATATGCACCCACTATTTTTACTGTGGTGAATACGCATTTGGCCTCTCATCCCCAAGCTGATGTTTCTACGTTAACTTATTAGCTCTTCACTCCGATGGAGAAATCACAGAAGCAGATATCAATCAAAGCGTCAATCTTTGCCTGAAAAAGCCACGTCTTCGAAAGTACTGTCAGTAGATATGTCAAAAACTAACAGTGTCGCCAGAAAAAGATTTGAATTTTTTCACTTTACAGAGTTAACAAACCACCTCATTATTGTTCCACATGGCTATATTCACCATAAAATGTGAATCAAATTTAAGCTTTCAAAAAGTAGTACCAAAATGTGAAGGGCATAGAATTGTTTAGATGTTATTTGGGGGACTGATGAGAAAGGTCTATTGCATTTTGTAATTGGAAATACAGTGTAAAACAAACGAAAAACTGCTTCAGTTGGTGGATTTTGGACATCTGAGAAGATTTTTTGTAAGTTCTTATGAATATTCTTCAAATGGAGAGTCACATCACTATGACGTGGTTTTTCTCAATTCACCAAGTCAAAAGAGTGACTTCGACACTCGGAATAAACCCCAATTATTGTCTGATCACAAAAATACTTCCACATATCGGAACTGTTTTGTTCTTTTTGCTCAAGTGTTTCCCTGAATAAAAAAAAATCAAATTTGAGAAAAATATACTTGTTTGAGCAATTTAACTTACAACTGAATTTGAGCTACACTCAATAACCGTGATCGTCGTTAAATTTTCTGTTTTAATGTTTCCGTTTCAAGGAAACGAAGCAACAAAAACTTTCAAGGAAAAGCCCACAAATACGTATTACGCCAACCAACAAGTAAATCGACTAGTGACGTTATAGATAATCTACCCAGAGCACAACAGCCGGCATAATCCACTCCGAAAACAAGCCATTCAACCATCGCCCGAACATTGTCCGTGATTTACTCTTCCAGCCTCGATAAATCACAACCCCGAACGATTCGATTCCCGGAACAACTCGGACGCAGTAAGTGAAATCGCCCACATTCCGGGAACCGCCTTCCAACACCTTCCCACATTCTCATTTCGATCCCAACCAACGACAGTGACAGTAAAGTCAGAAAGTTTGCCACTCGCCGACTTATTCGCTGCCTGTCACTTTCATTATCGCTAACGGGCAATGTAGCCGTTCAGCGAGAAACGGCTGTGATCAATTGTAATTAGACTCGATAAGGGAGCATAACATCCACCCACGCACTCACACCAACGCAACGCGCGTCGAACAAAGGACCACTATTCCGGCTAAAAATAGAATCGAGCTAATAATAACCTGCGATGTGTCTTTTTCAATTCCTTTTTTATCGCCTCAAAACAGAAACACATTCCGACGACGAAATCTCGGCTTTCTTTTGTTTCTTTGTTAGAAACGCACGGAAAAGCTTTCAACGTCGTCCTTATGGGATGACGCCGCCGATGACGCCCTCGCCCACGCACCGATGCTCGGATCCGAAATGGAACCTTTTATGCGCCTAGCCGGTAGCTGCTATCGAACAGGCTAGACAAGCGGCGTGTGTCCTTACTAAATAGATCCTCGGCCAGGCGTGAACGAAAAAAAAAGAAACTAAATCTTCCCCGTGGTGACGTGATATTTCAGACGCCATCAGCTCACGGGTTCCCTGCAGAACTCACTCCACGCAAAAACGACGCCTACGACCGTCGGACAACCCGAGGAAAAATAGGTCAATTGATTGTACTGTATTTAAAAAAAAAATCGTCCCCAGTACTACAAAGGATTTTGCTGTAAATCAGTGTTTCCCATGCTCACTATAAATGAAACCCATATTTGCATTCGGGTTTTCCATCGTCGGAAGCAGACACACCACCCATCGTTGTTTTTTTTTACCTCACACTTGTTACATTTTCCTTCTCTGAGGCAGGATAAGCAAGCAAGTAAGTAAGCAAGCGCCACCATATGGATGCTGCTGCGTTTGACCTCGAGACGACGCATGGTAACAATGATGCCAACACGGTGGAGATTTCAATGATCCTTTAGCGTGACGTCACACAAATCGAACATCGTCAACAACGCCCTCCTACGCATATCTCTATCCAGACTGCAGCACCGCCAATGTGGGTCGAATCACTCACCTGAAAATAAAGTAGAAAAGGGAAAACGAAATCAAATAACGACACAGACGTTCGGTAATTGTAATTAAAAGCAGCCGAAAAGGGCACAAATTAGACAATGTTTCATACTGATTGGGGTGCTTGCTGTATGTGAGCACGTGCCATTTGTTGAGGCGGTTTTGTCGGGAGATGTTGAGCGGACATGCGAATGAGTTTGGGTGGTTTTTATGATCCAATGCGCGGCAGTAGTGGCGCGGCGCCCGCGTTAAACAACAACATCGTCGTAACTCCGGCACTCAGGATGCTATTAGATGGGAAGGGCTCGGGTGTGACCTTTACTTTGGGTTGGGGGGTTTGTTTTCGGTTTCCCATCACCAGAGCCGTGGTGTGGTCATAAAACTGGCCATTTGTCTAGTCGGCAGATCGTGTAAAGAGACACATAGAGAGACGACTAACACGGTACTTAGGGCGTCTTTTAATACTACAAACAATTGTTCATCATGGGATTGAGGAAATCTTGAGATTAATTGTGATTGAAATTACCTCTTCTGGAGGAGCTGGGAGAAACTCTTTCATAATGTCACTGCTGTATCAAACACGCACTATAAGTGTTGACTTTTTGCTATTTTAAACCAGTTCAACAATACTGGATTCACTGGTATTTGATAGTGAGGTATAGAAATGTTTTAAGGCGCAAATGAAACCCAAATACGATTGTTTTTGTGAGAGTTTTCTAGAATGATGACAACTAGGTCTCATGGCCTCCTTCGAAGACGGAAAAAAATTCGTTCGTCTGTTTTGTGCTTTTGTCGCGAGCACTTGTGTCAGTCAGATTTGATATCAAGGTTCAAGATATTAGTCTAGAGATAAGGATGATCAATGCACAGCTCGAAACGTAGTGCGAATTTTATGTTCAATATTAGGCACATAAATTGAGTGTCATAAAACTTACAAATTAACATTATAAATCATGTAAAGTTCTGGTGCATACAATGCCGATAATGTTGTATACAATTGCTTGTCTTTATTACAATTATTTCATGTAAGTTGCTGCTTCGTGTGAAAGGAATTACAACTTTAGAAGCTGTGATATTTACATAACAATGACAATTCTCAAATAATTCAGTTGGTCAGTTAGGTCAGTTGAAAATCGACTATGAATGCTGTTTAGCGCACACTAAGAAAATGTCATGTAAAATTATGTCTATATGCATTCAATCAAAGCAGCTAATCAGATGTAAATTTACATCCTCTTTCATATTACATGAACGAAAAACTGAAATTTTAATGTTGAAGGAGATGTTCGCTCATCACCATGAGGCACCAAGAGTGAACAACAATGTTTTTGGCTAGAATTGAAAGATGTGAAGAGAAAGTTTTTGATAGTTCCGCTAGTGTGCGGCAGGCTCGGAAACATAGCAGATGTTTTTGGAAAATTGAGCGAAAAGGGCATGTGTACTGGTGGGGACCAGTATCGCATCGCTTCACGGTGTTTCTCTCCGAGGTCTCTACGTTGGAGACGACGAGAAAAACTTTAGTGATCGTCAGTCGGTGCGAATCAAAACAAACCCAAAAAAGGAGAGAGTTCCTCTCCCATGTGCGCATCAGTAAACAGAGTGCACACAATAGATCGCTAGAATAACTATACAAGCCACAGTGGTACATGAGCGTCTTCCAACCGGACATTTTTGCCTGTTGAAGTGGCGGACTTAGTCCGTGCTTCGACCAGTGGGATGTTAGGCAAAAATGTCTTTGGTTCGAGTACCACTGTACACATGCCCTTTTCGCTCAATTTTCCAAAAACATCTGCTATGTTTCCGAGCCTGCCGCACACTAGCGGAACTATCAAAAACTTTCTCTTCACATCTTTCAATTCTAGCCAAAAACATTGTTGTTCACTCTTGGTGCCTCATGGTGATGAGCGAACATCTCCTTCAACATCATAATCGTTACTCCTCGCACGGAGAATATATAAAATAACAATTAATGTATCTGAAATTTTAGTCAATATGGATAACTTAAATGGATTTTTAATATTTTTATGGTTTAGATTTTACTAAGATTGTAAGCAACTGCTATCGTAGTGCATAGTTGAATTTTATGTTAAGAATTGTAAACCAAAGTCAGTCAGTTCACGGTCGTGTATATTTGAGTTATAAAATTAAATTCGCATGTTTACCTATAAAATATTTTAGCTCTTGATGTGACATTGCATCACAAGACATTATTTCACATCATATTGTGTTTACTTGTAAGTTACAGCCATTCTGTTTTGATTTGCTTCTATTTGCACAGAGAATTTAGCCATTAATTGATTAACATGAAACGAATGTTAAATCTCACATCAATTCCGGCTCATATAAATTTCATTACTTTTAAGAGTGCTCCTTTTCAGTTCGATTTCTCTCCTAATTCTAACCCCATTCCATTCCCTCCCACAGATCAAAGTTGTAGCCTTAGCTATAGTGAGAAGGCTTATTCTATGGATATGGAATATGGATTTTCCTCTTCATGTACATAAGAGTGCAAAATTCGGGTCTTGATATTAATTCATCTACTTATTCTTTTTTATACTTCATTTTTTTCAAATTAAAAGCGTGATTTTAAAATAATATTGTATTGTAGCTTTTAGTTGGTTGCGATTAAAGTAAATTACGTTAGGGCTAGAAAAATGTAAAAGAAGTTTATCATTTCAGTTACCCTTGTTTCTCTCGATCAGAGAATTGAGAAGTCGTCGTGAGAATATCACCATGAAACAAACACAAGTACCTTCTTCTTTTTGTCTTCATAACCAACGAAAACATCACAAAGTCTTTGGAATCAAGAGGGTACTCGGAATAGAGGCAAGTTGTTCCATAAGGAGCAATTAACCTGGAGTTCTGAAGGTAGTAAGTTTACATAAATACAAAAAGGTAATTACATACAAAAATGATTGAACCCTGTCAAACTCATCGCGTTAATTTCAAACATTTGTACTCGAATGTAAAATTCGTGGGAAGGAAAGTATTTAGTACGTGGAGGGCTACGGGAAACATGAGAATGCATTGTAATGGATTGTAATGTTATATAGGCTACCTGATTTCTCTGAAAACTCTGTTTTAATTTACAGAGAAAAATACTAAATAACGTCGCTGTACATATAAAGCATAAATGTCAGTAGTGGAAAATTTGAATGTATACTTTAATTTAGTAACTAATTAAACTTTTTATATGCTTTACTCCACTTGACAAACAGTCAGATCTCTATGAAATTCTTCCTATATTATTGATTTGCTCCAGCCTTGTCGTATCACGTTTCTATAAAGGCGATAGGTTCACATTTTTGCAACAATTAACATCTATATAGACAATGCCAAGAACAAACAAAGACACTTGATGCTAAGTAATTAGGAGAGTGACAGCTGTATACTTTTTATCTGCATAATACTACAAAGCTTCTGCTTTTACAATTCGCTTATTTCTTGCTCTCAACTTAGTGTTCTAAATGCACTTCCACAGTTAATAATTGGGAGCTTTAAATCCCAAGTACCATTTTTGCATTAATATGATTGTGTGGCAAGCACAATCATACCCTATGCTTAACGAAAAATTCTTAGACCAGACCGGGAATCGAACCCAGCCACCTCCATGGTGTTGTAGCCGCGCCTTTACCGACTGTGCTAAGGGACGGCCCGTTCTAACTTATTAGATTTATGATTGATAAAAAAACGTCATCAGATAACTATATTACTTATTAAAATTCCTCAGTTTGAACGTTCATAGAAGGCTAAGAAAACATTCGTAAACATTCAGTAACGTCATGATCATGAAGTCATGATATTAAGGTTTTTTTTTTGTTTTTGCATTTATAAAAAATTTCAGAAGCCATAAAAATGTATCTAAAATTCGTAATAAAACTTCCCAGCTGGGTTATCGAGGCTTTTCACTTCTTTAATGCGCCGAAAATCGTTCGATAAAGTAAGTATGTTGGTTGAGATCGGTACTAATCGGTTCTCAAGCGTTATTTTCTTTTTATATATAGTTTCTCCAAACCACCATCACACTTCATAAATGGCCCTAAGAGCATCTGTACTGTTGGTTTAAATCGGTTAATACACGTAGTTATAAAATTGTTTGTTTGCTCAATGTAGTTAATCACTCACCTTGTGAGTATCCATTCTGTTGGTAAAATCAGCTAAAATCGAGACTCATGTGTAGTTTAAAGTTCATTGGTTTTTCAAAATAATGTGAATAATTATCAAACCTAAATTTAAATTTAATGCAGAATAAACAAGAATTCAGCACAACGTATTAACTCTTTCTCCAGGTGCGGGGTGAAGCGCAAAAAACAAAAAAAAACAAACGGGAAAATACTACCGACCGTGACTCATTCTGAGAGGAATCGATTATATTTTTTATACACAAAATACGTGGAGATTTTATGATTTCATAGTTAACAGTGTTTGTTACAATAGGTGTCACCTTTTCTAAGTCTTGGTTTATTTCAGCTAGGTAATTTTAACAGAGAAATCGATTACACCCGGTTTGAGTGTATTCTTTTGACAGCTTATCGCTGAAGACAGTTACCATGGAAGCGAAGTTTGAAAATTACAATTTGCAAAACCTTAGGCCGTGTCAGATATTCAATAGCCTTCACAGATAAAAAAACACAGTATTTTCTGCGTTATCTAATGCACATAAAGGAAATGCTAGATTTGGCAGAAAATAATGGGATATTTCATGTAAATTAAAGCCACATAACGCCTGAATCTAGCCTGTTGTATGAAAGATTGAAAACAATATCGTTGTTTACGCTCGTTTGTCTTGGAATTACACGAGGGGAAATTTTACGCGCTTGTTAAAATTAATTATTTTTTTCTGTGTTAAGCAGTTCGAAGTGAGTAAGCGTTTTATTTTTCGAACCTTGAAACGGTTCAAGTGCCAAACGAACTGCCAGAACGAAGAAAACGATCAAATGTGTGAGGGAGCTAATAAGCCGTAATCCAGCCGTAAATCAAGCAAACAATTTCAACTGTCCCCTGATTTAATGAACAGGCTCTTCAGACATGAGCAGAAATCTTTTGGTTCGGCACGGTAACTGCGAGATTTTATTTTCGGAAGAGAAGGTCTTCCTTCTTCAGGACAGTCATAATCAATAACATGATCGTGTGTATGACAAAAGTCTTGCCAATTTTCCAAGAGATAAACTAGCTATAAAACTCTATCAGAATGTATCGAAAATCATGGTATGGAGCGCCGTTTCACGAAAAGGAAAACTTCCTTTACGTTTCATAGAACCTAACGTAAAAATAAACAATGAATATTACATCGAGCAAGTTTTCAAGAACCATCTGCTTCCTCATGCTTCAACGCAGTATACGAATACACAATATTGTTTCCAACAGGACTAAGGTCCCACTCACAAGGCAAAGAACACACAAGCGTGGTCCTCGACAAAAATTTTCCCGATTTCATCATAAGCGAAAAATGGCCTGCATCTTCACTAGATCTCAACCCACTTGACTACTTCGTTTGAGGTTACATGCTTCAACATATAGGCCCTACGAAAAGGCTTACTTCAGATCGATTCAAGAAACATTTTGTTGATATTTGGGATCAAATTCCCCAGAAAATCGTGCGATGGATTTAAAAAGCGTTTGCGCAAATTTATCAAAGAAAAAGGCGAGAGATTCGAATTGAATTAATGGGGTTTATTTCTGATACAAGTATTTTTTGAATAAACAATAAATGCTATGCTTTGGTTGATTTGTTTTGTGGTAATTCTGTATTTAAATTGAGGCTGGAAGGGTACAATGGGCTGGACATGTTGTAAGAATGTCGGATAACAACCCCGCAAAAATGGTGTTCGCCTCGAATCCGGTACAAGACGCAGAGGAGCGCAGCGAGCTTGGTGACTAAACCAAGTGGAGAAAGACATTGGAAGTGTGGGACATTCGAAGAAGTGGAGACAAGCAGCCCTCGACAAGTTTTATGGAGAAATATCGTGACGCAGGTGCGGTCCGAATCGGACGTTTGACCATCATAAGTAAGTAAGTAAGTAAGTAGTAAGTATTATTTTACCCCAACATTATTTATTAGCAGACCTTTAAAGAAAGATGTGTTTGGCGTCATCAAGGCTAAAATTTTTGTCAACAATTTAAATCTGTATAACTGATGGAAAACAAATTAGAACTAGCATACCTTGTCAAGGATGTCGCAAAAACTTTGTGATTTTTCAGGAAAAACTTATCAAAGGTTTGAAAAAAAAACTTTTCTAAAGTTTTTGGAAGACTAGTTTACCTAACATTACACGTTCTATTAGAATAAAGCAAGTTGACTTTTCTATGGATCTTGCAATGTCGGAAGTGCATACAAGCTTTTTTTATATTTTGTCTATTTTGTCAAAAAGAAAAAGTCCTTCTAACTTGTAGATATTTTTGTTTCGGATGAGGGATTTTTAGTTTACAAGAAGAGAACTTCCAATTCCAATTCAAACGCTCAATTCAAATTCACATCCCTGAACAATCTCACACCGTCCTACCACTGCCCAGCACACCACAATCAAAAAGCTCCCCTTCCAAATGCCAAACCAATGCCCGTCTGAACTTAAGCCGCCCTGCCTTGCAGGGTTGAAATGTCAACGATGCACAATCGATGGCACCACCAATTTGAGAGTTGGCAAATTTCAATTATTTTGCCCGGCTTAACGAGCAACCGTATCATTATCTGCTGACTTATGTAAAACTGCCAAATCTGACATCTCACTTATGGTCGTTTTTTATTGTTTCTCCCTCGACTCGCTCCACATCTCCCGAAGCCGAAAAAAAAGCGGCTCACCGCGATTTTCCCATGAATCTTATCGCAGAGCGCAGCCCCAACTCAAACCGCAGCCGCCCGGTGAAGATGAATTAATTCCAATCGTTTTTAATGCTCCGAGCCATCCCCTAGTAGCTACATAGTGAAACCGAAAAACTGACGACGGCGAGCGATGGATGGCGGCCAGGTCCGATTATTTCGCCCCAAACATGATCCGGAAACAATTTATCACTGTGACCAACCTGGAGGAAAAAATGGTTATTTTTATTGCCGAAACCATGCAGCAATTTTCGCGGAACTTCACACAGTTATTGTCGTTCTCTCTTTTGGCAATGCGCCGCCGCTGAACTGCCGATGGATTTCGACCGAAGTGCATCGGAATATTCGAGGAGAAAGGAGCAGAAATCGTGAAATTTTAATTTAAACTTTTTGCGTTCCAATTTTTCTGCATCGATTCTGCAGTCGGGTCCTGTTTGCTGCAAATACCCACTGCGCAAATTGTGGCCCTTTGTCGATATGATAATTGAACATTTTTCATGCTTCTGTGGTCTTCAAGACAAGACCGCCGCAGGGTCTGCATCAATTAATCATAAGGTCCAAGGGGTCCACCTCCACCATCAACACTTGAACCATAATTAGCGGACTCGTACCTGGCACAACTTACACAATGGATATGTTCGCGATAAAAAAAAAGGCAGCTGAGTCTAGAGAGCGCGCGAACTTGTTGCAATTTCAATCTAATTTTTAATGAGCATCGCCAAGCCACCCGCCACCAAGTTCGTGAGCTGCGGGCGGAAAGCAAACTATGTCACGAACCACGCCCTCCCCCCAACTTCCCATGGCTCGTCCTTCCGCTTTGTTTTTGCCCTATCTCTGGGATCGATTCCCTACATCTTGGATCGAGTATTGGACGTATTGCAGAGGCAGTAAGCGAGCGCCAAGCAACCTACGATTGAATTCTTGGTCGTCGTCGTCGGTGCGCTGCTTCCTCTACCGATGGGCGGCTTTTGAACTCTTTTAGCTCGCTTCTAGCTGCCTTAGTGAAAACCCATATTCCCCTGAAGTCTAATAGCAATCAATCGCCCCACAAGCTGTTTGATTTTCGTCCCGGACTCTCCCCTCCCCCCTTCCAGGGCGTCTGACTGAAATGGGAACAATACTCACTGACTGGGAACCAAACACAGCCAGTGCACAAATTGTTCTACATAAAATTAATTTCCCATATGCGCCTATCTCTTGTTCCAGGTTCGGGTGGTGATGGCGGCGCGGAGCGGCATTCCGGCTACCGATATGCCGTTCTGCACACAGGCAGTCAAGTGTGTGCCAGGTATAACTTCTTTTAAAGGTAAACACAACCACACTCCCCGCACCGCCTCGTCATCCACAAACCCTGCAAAAGAGTAAATAGCAAAAGGTATTCCATTGCTTGAGTTGTTCGTTTTAAATCATGCTTCTTTCAACCTCAAGTATGCTACTTTACCCGCACCCCTCGCCAACCCACGCGGCCAACTGTGCCAAGCCAACTGCTACTGCCACTCGGTACGCCTTCTTCTTGTTCGTTCAGTGTTGTTCCAGCGGGATTACATGCGCTAATTCCCGCTCTTCGGGCGCACTCAACACGAGCCAGAAAGCAAAAGAAAAAAAAAAGTTCTTATGCAAGCCATGGAAGCCAGTCTTCGAGGGACCCCTCGGTTTTGGGTAGGCCAGAAGCTTGCGGTTGGAAAGTGTATTCTGCGGTTGGCGAGAAGGTTAGTTGTGGTGGTCAGGATCGATGGGTATCGGATTTTTTTAACGCGCACAATCGCATATCCTTACATGATTGTATGATTTACTGACCTTGAAAGTCTTATGATGAGTTCAATATAAAGGTTTCAGCAATACGCAGCTTAATTATTGATCGTATGAATCGGTCATTGCAATGAACTGCAAACTAGTTTAGCACAAGACAACGTGCTCGGGGAAGATGTACATTAAAGACCCCAAACTTGCTTTTTTTTCAAGTTGCAAGATTGCGACAGATTGGGTTCAGTACAAACCTGGTTGACGGCAAATTATTTGATTTTCAAAATGAGAAAAAACGAGTCATGGTTAGTGCCGGTAAAAATCAATTCATCTGCTCTCAAATGAGCTAAGAACGAAGACAACCTTAAACGGACAGACCAACTATCTTCGTGAATTTGCATTTTGAAATGACAGTATTCGCTTGAACAGAGCAACCGCTGAGTTTCGAAATCATTCTTTGGCGTTGTTCATTCGTCGGTGGATGTTTATTATCGCCTGTGCTGCTGTCAATATCAATATTCAATTTCACCCAGGTGGGGATGGTTTTGAGTATCAAATGAGGAAATAATATTTGTTTCTTGTTGAACATGATGTGTAATTTTTTTAGGCACGTATCGATAGGTTACAATTACTAAAATTTGTAATTATGATAATAGAGGGCAGTAAGTTTCCGCGATTGCCACTATTCAAAATAATAATTTTGGTTGAATTGAAAATTACATTGTGATGTTTGATTATCATTTGTGATTTTAACAAATCTGCCATGGAAACTCTAACTCTACTGAATATCAAGAAACGAGTAGTCATAGAAACATAGTAAGTTGATTTGTTCATTGCTCTTGATGTTGAAATCTGAGATTTTTAATACAAATTGACAAAAAGTTTTCATAAGGGCCAATGTCGCAAACGTAAACAATGACTTTTTCCGCAAATTTCTCGAGAATGCTAACTTAATCATAGTGAATTATGACGATGATTGTACAGAACAGGAGTTCCCCTTTATAATAGAAGTAGTAGTTTACTTGAGCGAGTTAGCATTTTCAAGAAATTCGCAAAAGAAGCCATTGTTTACGTTTGCGACATTGGCCCTTATGAAAACTCCATGTCGAAATAAATAAAAATCGTTTAAAATGGCTCTAAATGCTTTTCATTGCGGATGGTAGTAAGTGATAAAAACAGACACTTATCATTATTATCAGGAACTATTTGTCGACACAATGTGAAGCCATGAAATCACGAATCGTTATAGTTAGAGTAAGATTAGCTTAT